>CAUYQU010097053.1:0-23807 GCA_963574635.1 Cheracebus regulus | reverse complement strand
TAGAGGTGGGGTTTCACCATGTTAGCCAGGATGGTCTTGATCTCCTGACCTTGTGGTCTGCCCACCTCGGCTTCCCAAAGTGCTGGGATTACAAGTGTGAGCCATTGCAACCAGTCCTATTTTTTTTTTTTTTTTTTTTTTGAGATGGAGTTTTGCTCTTGTTGCCCAGGCTGGAGTGCAGTGGCACGATCTTGGCTCACTACAACCTCTGCCTCCCAGGTTCAAGCGATTCTCCTGCCTCAGCCTCCCGAGTAGCTGGGATTACAGGAATGCACCACCACGCCCGGCTAATTTTGTATTTTTAGTAGAGACAGGGTTTCACCATGTTGGACAGGCTGGTTTCAAACTCCTGACCTCAAGTGATCCACCCGCCTTGGCCTCCCAAAGAGCTGGGATTATAGGCGTGAGCCAGCACGCCTGGCCCCTATTTTTTTTTAATTGAGACAGGATCTTACTCTGTCATCCAGGCTGGAGTGCAATGGCGCAATCCTGGCTCACTGCAACCTCTGCCTCCTGGGTTCAAGCAATTCTCGTGTCTCAGCCTCCCGAGTAGTAGGAATTACAGGCACGTGCCACCATGTCCAGATAATTTTTGTATTTTTAGTGGAGACCGGGGTTTGCCATGTTGGCCAGGCTGGTCTCAAACTCCTGACCTCAAGTAATCCTCCCACCTCAGCCTCCTAAAAGTATAGACATGAGCCACCATATCCCGCAATATATAGGTACATATTTTTTAAACCTGGATGTCCCTGAGGGCAGGCTAAGTACTTTTTGGTCCTGGAATACTGACTCAAATTTCAGAAAGAAATTTTAATTTGTCTGCTGCATATGATACTTGTTTTAATATCAGCAATTATTAGGCTCAAACCTGTCTACCTCAGGGAGATTTCCAGACCTTGCCTGTTTTATTATAGGGGAGGACAAAGTAAACCCAAAGAGGGCTAAGTAATGGAGCATCTGAAGTCACAGGTTGCCACTGATTGTGAATTCGAGGGTGATCATGGACGGCTGAGAAACAGAAATGTGTTTCTATTTCTTCCAAGGCCCTGTATCTTTGTAAAATCCTATTGATAATGGCCCATGCTGACACTGTTCCTCACCTATCCCCACCTCTAGCAAGGCCAGGGTAGACACCTTCCCAGCAGCTGAGTGTGACTTTTATCCTGGTAACATTTCAATCATGCTTCCATAAAGTAAAATTCCAGCCTGGAACAAACGTTTTTTTCCTCAGGCAGCTTTGCATCATCAGTTTCCTCTTACATACATTGGTGATCATAATACCTACCTTGAAGACTGGTTTGCAGATGAAATAATAAAGATAAGGTACCTCTCTAACTTCCTGACATCCTGTACGTACTCACCTTTTGGTTATTTCCTTTGTTTCTCTCCCTTTTAAATTTAAGAGAAGGAAGAGTTTTCATATGGGTGTCATTTGGGGGCCAAGCTTATCTGATCTGAAGGACAGACCCTGGGGCTTCCGGTTGTTTTTTCGTCATTGCCAGGCACCTTTGCTGAGTCATTTGGGGTTGGCAGATCTGGAAAAGACAGTGGTGTAGAGAGTGGTTTGAGCTGTGTGTGATCGGCCAAGGCAGACTCTATTGTCTCTCAGTATTTCTGGGTGCACTTTTGGAACCTGATCTGCCCTTCTCATGGTTAAGGGCAGGGGGTGAGTAACCAAGCATGGGGATGTTCTGTATATCTTTCCTCATGCTGAATTTCCCATAAAATGGCTTTGTGAATCTTTGGTGTCAGCTTAAGCAGTACTTCCACCAGGCTCTGTGGAGGGCCCTAAGTGGATGGAGGGCAGCAGTATCTTCCAAATTTGAAATGACTGACATTGACGTATAATTAGGGGAGAAGATGCTCTTGGTGCTACTGAGAAGATACAGAGTGAGAACTTTTCTTAGAAAAGTGTGAGGTTGTAAAGAAGAACCAAGGTAAGATTTAAAGACAGCCTCTGAGAGATAGGAGGCATACATGGGAATAGGATTGGTTTTATGTGTCACCTGAAATGCTTATTCCATCTTTAGTGAGGCTATATTTGTGAGACTAGGAACATGTAATTCTTATGTTTAAAGAAATGCTTTAACTTGTTATAGCTAAGTGATGTGTTATGAGCACTTAGTCTTTTGCTAGTTTTGTGATGTTTTATCCCCATCAACATCAAGGACAAATATTGTTTGAATATGTATTTTATGTAAGATGTATAAGAGCCCTATTTAATATTTAGGAGAGAAGGTAATTAAATAATTAACTCTATTTTTCTTCCAGCATATAGAGATGAGAGGGAAAAATATTTGATTAAATTATAATCTTTGTTTTTATTCTGACTAGGTAGAGATTCCTTAGGATGAACTAAAATCAAAACAAATTTCACTAGAATGTTATTTTATTTTTATTTTTTATTTTATAGAGACGTGGGTCTTGTTATGTTGCCCCAGCTGGTCTTGAACTCCTGGGCTCAAGCCATCTGCCCTTCTCAGCCTTCCAAAGTGCTAGGATTAAAGGTGTGAACCACCGCACCCAGCCAAATTTTACTAGAATCTGCTTGTGAATTCCTCTCAAAATTAAAATTACGCTGGAACCCCTTCTGATGAATGCATTCCACTCAGTTGATCATTCCTCTTCTACTTGCTATGCAAACTGCTGCGCTCACCACTCAATAAGGGGTAATTTGCAAAGTCACAGACTCTGGAGTGATCTGCATGGATTCTGTCCAGGCTCTGCCACTTGTATCTGCCCTTAACATATATTTTAGCTTTTTTGAGCTAAAATATATGAGCTACATTTCTTACCCTTTAGCTTCATTTTCTTCATAGCACTTTGTACTTCTGAAATTATTTTCTTTTATTTTTCTCTGTTGATGATCTGTCTCTCATTTCTGCATCTCTTCTGCTAGAACACAAGAATTTGAGGTCTTGAGAGCAGGGACCTTACCCAATCTCTTTATTACTGTGTTCCCAATGGTTAGAAAACAGCCTGATATATAGAAAACACTCAACAGGCCAAGTGGAATGGCTCGCTCCTGTAATCCCAGCACTTTGGGAGGCCAAGGTGGGCAGATCATTTAAGGTCAAGAGTTCGAGATCAGCCTGACCAACCTGGTGAAATCCTGTCTCTACTAAAAATACAAAGAATTAGCCAAGTGTGGTGGCACCTATCTGTAATCCCAGCTACTCGGAAGGCTGAGGCACGAGAATCACTTGAACCCTGGAGACGGAGGTCGCAGTGAGCCAAGATTGCACCATTGCACTCCAGCCTGGGCGACAGAGACTCTGTCTCAAAAACAGTGAAACAAAACAAAACAAAACAGATCAACATACTCAACAATGGCACGTCCATTTTATAGACTGAGCAACTGTTAACAGTTATCCTTCTTATAAGCAGTAGCACCAAAGGGTTAAGAAAGAAGTTTAAGATACCTTCTCTACCCACCAGGAGTTTGACACTCTTGTACTCTAAGGACAGCATGGTGTTGTGAGAAGAGCCCCGAGAGTCAGCAAACTCGAGTTTTATTCTTTGCAGAGCTACTAAATACTTCTGTGACTTTATGCTTGTCATTTACCTTTTTTGGCTGTTGTTTCCTGTTTGGATAACAAAAATTTAGGGTCAAGTGTGATGGCTCATGCCTATAATCCCAGCATTTTGGGAAGCTGAGGCAGGCAGATCACTTGAGTCCATGAGTTTGAAGCTAGCCTGGGCAATGTAGTGAGACCTTCTTTACAAAAAATATGGAAAATAAACAGGTGTGGCTGGGTGTGGTGGCTCACACCTGTAATCCCCAGCACTTTGGGAGGCTGAATTGCGCAGATCACTTGAGGTCAGGAATTTGAGACCAGCCCGGCCAAAATGATGAAACTCCATCTCTACTAAATATACAAAAATTAGCTGGGTGTGGTGACACACGCCTGTAATTCCAGCAACTTGGGAGGCTGAGACAGAAGAATTGCTTGAACCTAGGAGACGGAGGTTGCAGTTAGCTGAGCTGAGGTGGTGCCACTGCACTCTAGCCTGTGTGACAGAGAAAGACTCTGTCAAATAAAAAAAGGAAAGGAAAAGAACCAGGTGTGGTGGCACATGCCTGTGGTCCCAGGTACTTGGGAGGCTGAGGTGGGAGGATTGCCTAAGCCCAGGAGATTGAGGCTGCAGTGAGCTGAGTTGGCACCACTGCATTCCAACCTGGGTAACAGAGAGACCCTATCTCAAAAAAAAAAAAAAAATTAGAATAGTTCATCATTTGAATCCCTTCCTGCTGTGAGGTATTGGCTCATGATTTTATTAATAGAACTAGAGACTATTATAAAATGATAACCTGGAAAGAGAGTAACAGTTAAAGGAAGTGCAGATCAAATGGGCATCCAGGAAGTGAACCAGAAAGCCACATTTCTGTGTCTCTGTTAGCTGCCTCTAAACACGTTTGTTCTCAGACTGCTGTCCTCCTCTCCACAGTGTCCAGGCAACAACAGCCCACCCTCGTGGTTTAGTTCACATATTTTGGGATAGCCAGCAACTCCCTTCTTTCTCAATCTGTGTGTCTTCCACTTAGCTTTCAAACGGACTTAATGGAAGATTTCTTAGCTTAGTGTCATGGCACTTTTAAGGCTAGACGGGCCTATGTGTTTGTCTAGCACATTCTGTTCACTTCATAGGTAAGCAAACAGGTTAAGAACGGTGGGGCAACTTGCTCTGTGTTCTGCGGAGTCCATAATAGGGTCAGTGCTGGACCCAGACTTATGAGCCGACTCTGGTACTATTGCTCCACTGTGCTCCGTGCTCTATTTTCACATATTTTATTTTATGTATTTGCTTTTTGAGATGGGGTCTCACTTTGTCACCCAGTTTGGAGTATGGTGGCCTGATGATGCTCATTGCAGCCATGACCTCCTGGGCTCAAGTGATCCTCCTACCTCAGCTTCTGAGTGTCTGGGACTACAGGCATGCACCACCACACCTGGCTAATTTTCCTACTTTTTTTGTAGAGACAGAGTCCTGCTATGTTATCCAAGGTGATCTTGAGCTCCTGGGCTCAAGAGATTCTCCTTCCTCAGTCTCCCAAAATGTTGGGATTATAGGCGTGAGCCACTGTGCCTGGCTGCCACATATTTTAAATAGATGAGTACCACTTTATGCATGACTCCAAGATGACTGCATATGTATGCTACGTAGAACCCAGTTGGAGTTGAGAGAAAGAGAGAGAGAGACAGAGAGAGAAGAGAAGGGATAAGGGAAATTGGCTTACATGATTATGGAGGCTGAGAAGTCCACAACATGCCACAGACCCTGGGATGCTGGTAGCGTGGCTCAGTCCAAGTCTGCAGGCCTCAGAACCAGAGAAGCTGATGTTGTATCTCTCAGTTTGAGGCCAAAGGCCTAGAACTTGGAGAGCCACTGAAGGAAGGAGAGAGGAAGAGTATAATCCAACTCTGGCAGTCCCATTCACATATTCACCTTTTCTCAGTTTTTGTTCCCCAGACCCCCAGCAGAATGGACGGTGCCCACTCACACTGAGGGCGGATGTTCCCCACCTAGTCCGCTCAGACTCACGTGCTGATCTCTTCTGGCAACACCTTCACAGACACATCCAAAAATAATGCCTTACTGGGTTCCTAGGTATTCCCTAATCCAGTCAGATTGACACCTAAAATTAACCATCACAATTACCTTCTCACTAAAATCAGTCTGAGAAGAAAATGCACATGAAGAATTTGAAGCAAATCCCTTTTTTGACTTATAGGATGAACAGTATCCAAGATAAGGAACAGTGAAAGGCTGGTTTTCTTTTTCTTTTTTTTTCCCCTGCTCTTCATACTCCCCAATATGAGTAATAAACAAAAAAAAACAAAAACAAACAAAAACCTCAGGAGAATGGGAGCATTGAGTGATAAGAACATGTATCTCTCAACATGCAGGGTGTGTGTTGTACAGGTGGGCTATTTTCAGATTTCAAGTCTGCAGATGAGTAGTTCCAGGTACAGCGTGGTGATTGAAGTGGAGGTTCTTCTGGGGCTAGTCCTTTGTGCTCTTGTGATTTCCCCCAACTCTGAGTCCGATCTCCTCAGTGAGGACAATCACTTTAATGCTTAATGCACAGCAGAGTTAACAGAGTATTCAGACAATCACAGGCACAATGGCCTTCCTAGCCATGAGTTTGGAAACACATTTATAGGAGCTCGTTGGAGACGGTGAGTCGATGACAAAGAACACCCACTGCATTGTAGATGGATTATAGCTATGGTGACCAGCCCTTGGAGTTAGGGCGGATTGGAATATTTGATTACAAAAAAAATGAGACACTTGTATTTATTTTTTAATTTGCTGATCATAGCAAAATCTTCATGAACACTTGTATTCTTTTTTTTTTTGGACAGAGTTTTGCTGTTGTCACCCAGGCTGGAGTGCAGTGGCATAATCTTGGCTCACTGCAACCTCCATCTCCCGGGTTCAAGCAATTCTCCTGCCTCAGCCTCCAGAGTAGTTGGAATTACAGGCATAAGCCACCACACCTGGCTAATTTTGTATTTTTAGTAGAGATGGGTTTTTACCATGTTGGTCAGGCTGGTTTCCAACTCCTGATTTCAGACAATCCACCCGCCTCAGCCTCCCAAATTGTTGGGATTACAGGCCTGAGCCACTTGCCCCGGCCGTACTCTTGATTTAAAGAAATTGAAAAGAATTGAGTTTGAAAAAATAAAAGAGAGAGAAGAATTTTATTTTCTTCAAATACTGACTTTTAAGTGAGATAGTATGCAAAAAATGCATATAGTGAGTACTCAATACCTGTTAGTTGGCCCTTCCCCTATGTGAACTTCTGTTTATTCACAACTATCTTTACACTTTTAAGTCCTATTCCTAAACACACTCTGAAGTTCTGGAGGGCAGGGCTGAGTCAGGCAAATTTGTTCTGCTACCTTCTCACTGGACACCTGGCCCAGCCAAAGCTTGCTTCTCATCTGTTTTCTGTGTACAGATTGCCATTCAAAAAGTGTTTCCTGAATGAATGAGTTATCTACTTTGTGGAGCATCAAATCCTTTTTATGTTCTTGTCCATTTTTATGTCCTTGTCCAAGTTCAGTGGGTTCCAGAACTGAAGTTGAAGAGGGTTAATTGGATATAGGCCAGGAGTGTGATTGGGCATATGTGTGTGTGTGTTTCATTAAAATTCTCAAACTGAAAATAAATGATTTGTGGATTAGTCAACTACTGTTTTCTTTTGCTCAGTATCTTGAATTATCCAGTACCTGTTGCCTCCATGTTAATGAAAAGCAACCATGTTTGGTATGACAAGCTTATCGGAAGGTTGTCAGAGTGCTTGGCAGAGTGGAGTTTAATCCTGAGTGGAAAATGGCACGGTGGAAACAGATGAGTTATAGTAGATGGATATAGTAGAAAATATAGTAGATGAATCAAAGTACATGAGTTATTTACTTTGTGGACCATCAAAATCCTTTTTATGTTCTTGTCCAAATTCAGTGGGTCCTGGAACTGAACTTGAAGAGGGTTAATTGGATATAGGCCAGGCATGTGATTGGGTAGATCTGTGGCAATTACACCTAGATACCCTGACTCCAGTCAATTCGGGGTGGGGTGGGGGGGATGGATTTCTCCCCAGGCCCCCCGGGGCCCTCTGTGACTATTAATGACCAGAGTTCTAGGTTAGGACTGTTTTTTATGTCTTCCAATTGGAAAAATCAAGATAATAGTTTTACCATAAGCCAGTTTTTCCTCCAGCTAAGGGCAAATGAAGTTGGATGGGGGTTGAGGATGGGAGTGGGGCAGGGAAGGGGAAGCAGGAAGCTGAAAGGATTCTTTCTGGAAAATAGCACAGCTTGCAGGCTGCTTGTCCTTGAGCTCCACGGTCACTGGAGCGGTTGGTCTGTGACAGGGCTTCTGCGTGAATCCCCTGCCCTCATGTTTCCTTTGTCCCTTTAGGACCCAAGAATCTGCCTGCCTTCCCAGGTGCATCAACTTCTCCTTTCCTTGGGTGCCTCTCTCCTGGGCCCTCTAGGAAGAACACAAGGCTCTCTGTGTCTTTCTCATCTTGTGACCTTTCAGAATTCACATACTCTTGGCTTTTTAAGAGGTTTGGCTTGTGTTAACTAGAAGGAAACAGGTGGTAGCATAATTAATAGCCAGTTAGGAAACCACAGTCATTAAAAAAAAGTCTTAAAATCATATTGGGTCTTAATTGAGTTTGGTCTTCAATCAGATGTGAATGGACCAGTGCTCCTTTTGCATGGGCTGCTTCTAAAATGTTCTTGTCAGAGTTTAGTCGTCATTTCTGGGGGAATCAGCTGCCCCAGTTGACTCCAGGTTGGCTCCTAAATCAAGCTACATTGACTTTAGCTGGCAGAAAAGTTAAGTTGGCACTGCTACCAGGACTATTTCCTAAGAGTCCCCCAGGGCACCAGCATTTCTGTCTGCAGCTGGCCGAGCCCTTGTGATTCCTGCCCTTGTGCCTAAATGGGGTGGTGCTGGCCTCTCTGGTTCCCAAAGACTCCCCATTGGGCTTCGGGCCAAACTGTCACTGGCCTCCTAGAAGTCTCTCCAGCACTGGCTGTAGCTCTGGGAAGTCCTGCCCTGTCCCTTGGCACACGGCCCTGTCTTTTTTGGCTTGCCTATGGTTTTTCCCCCAGCTGGTCGTTGAGACAGCTCTACTATTTTTTTTTTTTTTTTTTTTTTGAGATGGAGTTTTGCACTTGTTGTGCAGGCTGGAGTGCAATGGTGCGATCTCGGCTCACTGCAACCTCTGCCTCCTGGATTCAAGGGATTCTCCTCCCTCAGCCTCCTGAGTAGCTGAGATTACAGGTGCCCACCACCATGCCTGGCTAATTTTTGTATTTTTAGTAGAGACGGGGGTTTCACCATGTTGTCCAGGCTGGTCTTGAACTCCTGACCTCAGCTGATCCACCTGCCTCAGCCTCCCAAAGTGCTGGGAATACAGGTGTGAGCCACTGCACAGGGCCAAGATAGTTCTACTTTTAAGTGCAGGATTTTTTTTTTTTTTTTTTTTTTGGTATGGTCATTTATTTATTTCTATGGTTTTATCTGTGGCTTTGTGATTTCAGTGGCAGGTGCCACCACCTGGCAAACTGCCTCAAACTGGTCAGAGCAGACTCTTGTTACTTCTTGTTTCAAGGTTTTTACTTGCCTTGGACTTCCCAGATGTTCTTGCATTCTGGCTGAGGGCTGCTGCCTGCAGAGCAGAGATGGCTGACACTTGTGGCAGAGTGAACATGTAAGCTCAGCCCAGCCCTGCAGTCCCAGCCCAAGTTCAGAGTCCTTTCAGTCTCATCAGTGGGGTTATTCCTGCCACCTACCCGTTCTCCAAGTGAATGCTACACTTAAGCACAAGAGTGTGCTCAAGGTGAAAGAACAAAGAATTCACGGACAAAATAACTTAGATTGAAATCCTTGTTTCTTATCTTACTAGCATAGTTTGTTCATAGACATGGCATGCATCCCTGTGCAGTCTCATTTTCTTCATCATTATTTTATTTATTTATTTATTTATTTATTTTGAGATGGAGTCTTGCTTTGTCACCCAGGCTGCAGTGCAGTGGCGTGATCTCCTCTCACTGCAACCTCTGCCTCCTGGGTTCAAACGATTTTTGTGCCTTAGCCACCAGAGTAGCTGGGGCTATAGGCATGGGCCACCACCACATCCAGCTAATTTTTTTGTATTTTCAGTAAAGACAGGGTTTTACCATGTTGGCCAGTCTGGTCTCCAACTCCTGGCCTCAGGTGATCCACCTGCCTTGGCCTCCCGAATTGCTGAGATTACAGACATGAGCCACTGTGCCCACCCAGCCTATTTTCTTCATCTTTAAAATGGAGATTATTTCTTATCTACTTGATGTATACATTTCTTATCTAGCTGATGAGGGCAAAAAGTTGGAAGCATATACATGGGACCACTTTGTAGACTTGGAATAAGTGTTTTAATGGGAAGGTTTATGTCTAGTATTAAATACAACATATTAGTCTGCAGTATCTTGAATGAATTGAAAAAAGCGGTCAGAGTTGGCACTAAAGGAGGTGTTCTCTGATGTAGCCAACAGGTTCTCTCCACTGTACAGGCAAAACTACCAGTCTCACTGGTAATAACTGTGCAGATTTGGATTTGTCATTAGCTTTGTGGCTCAAAGGAGGCAGAGCTCTGGGTCAGCAGGGAAAAAAGTCAATGAGTTAATCTTTGAATGTACCAAAAGGAAGAGGAAGGTCTCTGTGTGACATAGTGCCCAACAGACCAGGGTGGAAGATACAGGTCATGTAGAAGGGAAAGGAAGAGAAAGTGGAGAGCGCAACATGTGCAAAATTTGCAGGAACGAATGTGCATGGGATATTTGGGGAACCCAAGTCCCAGAAAGGAAAATAGTGTCAAGGGCTCAGGCTTTCTAATGGGGAGGTCAGTTTCATGTAGTAAGGCCTTGTGTGGCAGGCAGAAAACTTTGGGCTGTTTTCTGTGATGTTATATGAAGACTTCAAGGGACTTTAACTTGGGAAGAGACTTGATTAGAGCCATTTTAGAAGATAACAGGGCTGGGCACAGTAGCTCATGCCTGTAGTCCCAGCACTTTGGGAGGCTGAGGCAAGAGCTGAGGAGCCCAAGACCAGCCTGGGCAACACAGGGAGACCCCATTACTACAAATTAAAAAAAAAAAATTAGCTGGGTGTTGTGGTGCACACCTGTGGTCCCAGCTACTTGGCAGGCTGGGGTGGGAGGATTGCTTGAGCCTGGGAGTTCAAGATTGCAGTGAGCCATGTTCATGCCACTGCACTCCAGCCTGGGAGACAGAGCTAGCAAGACAAGGCCTCCAAAAAAAGAAGTAATACTACTAATAATAATGATAATAACATCCAGGTACATTAGTGTGCTGGGGCCAGCTGGCATTTCACTTGTAAATGCTGATTGTGTACATCATTTCTCAATCTAATTTCACTTATAGCAGAAATATGGTGGGATTATACATGGCAGAAATTGGCAAATAATATAAATCTGCCCCCCCACGACAGTCTGGTTGTTAAAACATCTATCAGCACAGATAAAAGGCCATTTCAATAGATTGGAGCATCAGTAGTTTTCACCAAACCTCAGATGTCTGTTAAAAACCCTTTAGGCTCCAACCCAGGACCCCTGAATCAGAATCCAGGATCAAGGAGGGAATGGGAATCTTTTTCTTTTTTTAATGTTTCCAGGTGATTCTTATGCAGCCAGGGTGGTACTGACATTTGGTCTAGAGCAAGGACATTAGGAATAGAGAGGAGAATACGGATATAAAAGATGTTTCAAAGGTCGGAGCCAATATAACTCAGTGATAGATTGAAGGCAGGAAGTGGAGGAGAGAGAACTGCTGGAACTATTTCTGTGTTTCCTTGTTTGTGCAACTAAGTGAAAGGATGGTGATGCAGGTGACTGACTAAGGCAGGCAGATGGGAGTTGTTGGGGAGAAGTTAGGGTGTGGGAAGGGAAAAGTGTAGTTTTGGACATGCTGTGGGATGAGCTTAGGGAGGCAAGGTTTTGGTGACGTCCTGTAAACAGCTGGATATGGGGGGCTGGAGGTTGGTGAACAGCAGAGTTTTAGATTCAGGTTTGGGAGTGAACATGTGACTTTTTGTTGGAACCATGGATATGGATGACATTATTGGAGGAGTGTGTAGTGTGAGAAGAGAAAGAGACTCTGGACAGACCTTTAGGGGCAACTTTTCAGAGATTGGTAAGGGAAGAGAAGCCAAGAGGAGATCAAGCAAAGAGCGGTATGTATATTGAGTGCCCAAGTTGACGGCTCCGTAGAGGGAGGAGTCCCTTTAGGTGTTTTCACATTTCTAGAAGCCTAATGTAAATTTTTCTGTAACAACCTAGCCTAAAACATTCCTTTGTTTGGCTGAATTCTATCAACCCAGTGTGGTGAGACGTGTACTTGGAGGCTGACCTGAAACTCTGAATGGTAGTTGTGTGTCTTTCATTAGAAACACACTTGGAGCCGGACACTGTGGCTCATGCCTGTAATCCCAGCACTTTGGGAGGCCGAGGCAGGCGATCACCCGAGGTCAGGAGTTCAAGAATAGCCTGGCCAACACGGTGAAACCCCGTCTCGAACTAAAAATACAAAAAGTAGGCGGGCGTGGTGGCACACACCTATAATCTCAGCTACTTGGGAGGTTGAGGCAGGAGAATCACTTGAACCCAGGAGGTGGAGGTTGCAGCAAGCTGAGATCACACCACTGCACTCCAGCCTGGGCAACAAGAATGAAACCGTGTCTTGAAAAAAAAATGAAATGCACTTGGGAATATTGCTTGATGGACTTGTTGGAGAGAAAGTTGGGACATTGTAGGGAACAGAAGTGAAGGCCCTCTGTGTTTCCTGGCCTGACCTTGTGAAAGAAAATGGATGGAGAAGGTACTTGAACTCTTCATTAAACTGGAGTAGTTTAGTTAAAGGGATCAGGATCATACTGACTGTCGAAAACAAAGTTTTAGGCTGGGCGCGGTGGCTCACACCTGTAATCCCAACACTTTGGGAGACCAAGGCAGGCAGATCACTTGAAGTCAGGAGTTCTAGACTAGCCTGGCCAACATGATGAAACCCCATCTCTACTAAAAATACAAAAATTAGCCAGGCAGGGTGGTGGACGCCTGTTTTCTCAGCTACCTGGGAAGCTGAGGCAGGAGAATCACTTGAACCTGGGAGGTGGAGATTGCAGTGAGCCAAGATTTCGCCGCTGCACTCCAGTCTCAGTGACAGAGCGAGACTTTGTCTCAATACATAAATAAATAAATAAATAAATAAATAAATAAATAAAGATTTGAGCATAAAATGGATTCTGTCTTGCCTTGGGCTTAAGAACTTTCTGCAGCTTTTCAGCACTGACTTCCTTCCCCAGCATGAATGCTCTGCATTGGGAAGCAAGAGATTTTCCACAGGCAGGAAGGGGACCCAGGGAGAAAGGGTGGGAGAAAGTGAGGGGAAGGTGCGTGTGTGGAGAGTGGAGGGAGGCTGGCCTTGAGACTCCACTGCCCAGAGTTTTGCCCAATTCTCACAAACTTCAGGTTCTGGGAAGCAACTTGGTTGACCACATTACCTTCTGAGTAAAGGTTTAGTAAATGACCTGGTTAATTTGTATTTATTCTCTTAAGAGAGCTGAAGATTTCACTGTGAAGCTAAGTAGTGATTGAGGTCAAAGGAAGCTAGTAGGATGTGGGGAACTAGAAAAAAGTAGTGTGCTCCTTTACCTAAGAGCAAGTGAAGAGAACTGAAACTGATGCAGTTTCTCCTTGCCCGTTTTCTCAGAACCCATTTGAGGACTATATGGGGTAAGTATAATTAGTTTAATTATGTGTGGTCATAGGCCTAGAATTTTATTGTAGGTGAAGGATCTTTTACCCTTTGTGGAAAATGTCTTAGAACAAGGTAATAGAAAGAATATTTATTTATTTTTGCTAGCCAGAACTTGATCACCTGTATTCATGAGAGCTAAGGATTGGCATGAAAATTTAAAACTCATAGATAGGCTGGGTGTGGTGGCTCGCGCCTGTAATCCCAGCACTTTGGGAGGCCGTGGTGGGAGGATCGCCTGCACCCAGAAGTTTAAGACCAGCTTGGGCAACATAGGGAAACCCTGTCTCTATTTTTAAAAAAATTTATACTCATAGATAATTCAGAAAGAAAGAAACAAACAAACACATCATAGTCTTGGTTTTCAACACTTTTTTTTTTTACTGACTTTTACTGGTAATGCCTAAATGGAGAGCCACATTCTTTCCTTCCCATCCTTCTCTTGGTGGCACTATCAGGCTTGAGATACAGCTTCCTCATGTTGGATAACTGAGAGTTGGACCACAGCTTTGGCACAGGGGCAGGACAGAGGAGCCCTGGCATTAGGAAGATCCTGGAGGGTTTTGTTATGGTGGCTTCTTTATTGGGAAGAAGTCAGCATTTCCAGAACCTGGAGCCAATGCCTAAAACATAGTTGGTGGAAACATGGATGCATGAATGACACATCAGGACAAGTGGTGGACTCCCTGAGGTCATGGACCATGCCTTACACATACAGCAAGACCTAGCAGAGTACTTTCAACATAGACGTTCAAAAAGTATTGATGTGCAAGGAAGGAAAGTGCAATCTGTGCTGATTTGAGAGTACTCAGCAAGGTGTCTTTCTGGGCAAGTGGAATTGGAGACCTTTACAAATACATCAAGGGAGGATAGGGCTAGATATCTGCACATTCATCAGATATGTGTTATATACTTCATATGGCTGGGCACTGTGGGTGGAAAGAAATGACACAAAGGGACCTTTGGTCTCAAATAATTTATAGTATGGTAGAAGGTTTAGGGAAATGAATCATTAATTACTGTATCCCAAGGAGTATGATCATTGTTATGATAAAGGGTAGTGCAGGCCAGGTATGGTGGCTCTCACCTGTAATCGGAGGCCAAGGTAGGTGGATTCCTTGAGTCCGGGAGTTCAAGACCAGTCTGGGCAAGATGATAAAACCTTGTTTTTACAAAAAATACAAAAATTAGCCTGGTGTGACAGTGACACACCTGTAGTCCCAGCTACTCAGGAGACTGAGGTGGGAGGATTGCTTGAGCTCGGGAGAGGTTGAGTGAGCCAAGACCCTGCCACTGCATCCAGCCTGGGTGACAGATTGAGACCCTGTCTCAAAAAAAAAAAAAATGGATAATGTGGGCGATATAGGATCATAATGTGGGTTGTGGCCTATTGTCACCCCTGTTTTATAGAAGCTGGACATCAGCAGCATAGGTGGAAGAGTCAAGACTTGAATGCAGGCAAGTCCAGAGCTAGAGCCCTCAACCTCAACCCCTAAACGACATCGCTTCCATGATAGAAATTACTGGGACAAAGAAGGGTGAGAGAAAAGGCTCTGCAGGCCAGTAGAAGGGCAAATTAAAAGGCAGAGGCGAGTAGAAGCCCTGGAGTGGAGAGTGGGGGTGAGCTGAGGGAGCTGGGAAGTGAGGCAACAGTCAGGTTATGAGGCTGTTATTGCTCAGACAAAGAGTTGGAACTTGGTCCAAAGTCATGGGAAGGCTTAAGGATTTTAAGCCAGGAAGAGACATGATTAAATCGGTGTTTCCGTAAGACCATTGTTTCAGTGTCAGGATAGACTGGAGTGGGGCCAGAGTGGCAACGGGGAGAGCAGTGAAGAGCCTATTAAAGTAATCTGGGTGAGGAGTGATGAGAGCTTAGTCTCAGATAGCAGCTGTCGGAGCGATGGATAGAGGGTGGATGGATTTGAGAGTCATGAAGAAAGTAAGGTCTGTAGGCCTTGGTGTCAAACTGATGTGGGAGTGCATTTCCAGTTCATACAAATCTTTACTTGTGGAGTATAAGGAGAGGAGAAAAAGATGGTGAATTCAGTGGTGGGCATACTCAGTCTGAGATTCCTGTTGGACATTTAAGAGAACTCTGTACCTCTGCAAATCTACAATGCTAAGAAAAAGTATTATTTTTTATTTTTTTCTTACCCTTTCTTTCTCTCTTTCCTTTCTTTCTTTCTTTCCTTCTTTCTTTCTTTCTTTCTTTTTCTCTTTCTTTTCTTTCTTTCTTTCTTTTTCTCTTTCTTTTCTTTCTTTTCTTTCTTTCTTTCTTTCTTTCTTTCTTTCTTTTTCTTTCTTTCTTTCTCTCTTTGTTCTTTCACCTGATGGCACAAGAAAAAAAAGTATTATTAACAGTTGCTGGGGATGTGTTTATTTACTTGCCAAGCTTTCTGTTAAGTGCTGCATTTTTGTTGTTTAAATGACTTTATATTAAAAGTTACAACTCTGACGTAAATATGTATTGCACAGGAGGGCAAAAAGGGAATGAGAAAATAACCAAGTAGAGTGAATGCTGGGAAAATAGAATACTCTCTCTAACGACGCAGATAAGGGGACCCCCCAGGTGAGCTTACTGTGGTTCACACTGACTTTACTGGGGTCCACAAAGATCCGTCTACACACCAGAGGTTCTCCCCGATTGAGCCATATTCAGGACTCCTGCCCACAGGCAAGAGTGAAATCAATTCCTCAAGGACTTGCATACCCACATCACAGAAGACACTTAAAATATTATCTCCAACTCATCTCACAAAACCATACAAAAGCTAACCATTTCTTATTTAGAAGACAGTTACTATTTACAAAACTGCCAAGGGCAGCTCTCATTTTTTTCCCTTTTAAAATAGACAGGGTTTCATCATTATGTCCAGGCTGGCCTGAAATTCCAAGGCTCAAATGATAGCCCCACCTTGGCCTCCCAAAATACTAGGATTACAGGCATGAGCCACCATGCCCAGCCACCTCACAGTTTTCTTTCTTTCTCTGTCTTTCTTTCCTTACTTCCTTCCTTCCTCCCTCCTTCCCTCCCTTCCTCCCTTCCTCCCTTCCTCCCTTTTTTTGACAGGGTCTCACTCTGTCACTCAGGCTGGAGTGCAGTGGTCAAGCAATTCTCCTGCCTCAGCCTCCTGAGTAAGAGAACACAAGAGCTTGGAACACAAAAAGTAAACTAGGAAGGGCTAACACTTTAAGTGCTGGATATTAATTAACTTGCTTAATCCTCACAACAGGTCTGTGAAATTACTTACATTTTGACAGATAAAAGGATGGGAATGTAGAGAAAGGTTAAGAAATTTGCTCTGAGTTTCTAAGAAAACAAGTGGCCAAGCTAGAACTCAAATCCTGGGTTTGATTCATACCAATGTTGTCCAATAATGCTTTCTGCAATGATGAAAATGTTCTCTATCTGTACTGTCCACGCTGAAGCGACTAGCCATGTGTAGATGTTGAATACTTGAAATGTGCCAGGCGTGGTGGCTCACGCCTAAAATCCTGGCACTTTGAGAGGCCAAGGCAGGCAGATCACTTGAGGTTGGGAGTTCGAGACCAGCCTGACCAACATGGAGGAAACCCCGTCTCTATTAAAAATACAAAAAATTAGCTGGGCGTAATGGTGAGCACCTGTAATCCCAGCTACTCGGGAGGCTGAGGCAGGAGAATTGCTTAAACCTGGGAGGTGGAGGTTGCAGTGAGCCGAGATTGAGCCACTACAGTACGGACCAGGAGATAGAGTGAGACTCTGTCTCAAAAAAAAAAAAAAAAATACAAAAATCAAACAAACAAAAAATACAAAATTAGCCGGGTGTTGTTGAGGGTTCCTATAATCTCAGCTACTTGGGAGGCTGAGGCAGGAGAATCGCTTGAACCCAGGAGGCGGAGGTTGCGGTGAGCCAAGATCGTGCCATTGCACTCCAGCCTGGGCAACAAGAGTGAAACTCCGTCTCAAAAAAAGAAAGAAAGAAAGAAAGAAAGAAAGAAAGAAAGAAAGAAAGAAGAAAAAAAAGAAAAGAAATAGAAAGAAAGAAAGAAATGTAACTGGTGTGACTAAGGAACTACATTTTTAATTAATTTAAATTTATGTAGCTACATGTGACCAGTGGCCATGTATTGGAGAGCTCAGCTCTGTGCTCTCCTATCTTTGGGAGTTATCAGCATATCATAGTAATTGAAACCTTGAGTGTGACAAGATCCCACAAAGAGATGTATTGCAGTAGATTTTAACCTCGTATGGGCGCAGGCATACTTGAGAATCTGATGAAAGCTGTAAACCTCTCTCAGAAACGTATAGTATTATTGCACATTACACCCGATAACAATTTCAGAGGTCCACAAAACCTAGGTTTCCCTGGTACAAAACAGAAAGAAGCAGGAACCCAATAGAATGTAAACTCCTTAAGAGCAGAGACCTCATCTGTTTCATTTACTGCTCTATACCCAGTATCTAGATTTTAGAACAATGCCTAGTACATAGTTGATGCTTGGTAATTTTGTTAAATGAGTGTCTGAATGAGTCCCGGGAACCATGTTAGGACCAAGTAGAAGAGCCCATGAAAATTCCCCAGAAAAAGAAGTGAAAGTAGGACAAAATGCAAGAAGCAGGAAAGAATGACGCCAGAGAAGGCAAGAAGCGTGTGTTTCAAGAATGAGAATAATCATCAATGTCAGACCTGCCTGGCTGGTCACCGATTAAGATTTAACTGCTGTCATTGGCCTTGATGTAACAGGGGTCCTGCTGGTAAACCCAAGGAGAGGTAGGCATGGGGTGCACATTGCAATCGATTAATTCATAAGGCAGTGGTGAAGTAGGGGCTTTAGTATAACACTCAGTGGATCTCGAATCCTGGTTGCCCCCGAGAATCATTTATAAGCTTTTTAAAAATACATTAAAATGCATTCCTGGACAGGTTCAAACTGACTTCACAGGTTTGGAGAGGGGCCAAGGAATCTGCATAGTAAAGCTCCTGAGTTGATTATACTGCTGTTTTAATGGAAGTTCAGCAATTACCAAGCAGTATGTATATTCTTGCAATAAAGTGGACATCAATTCTTTGCAAATCAGTCAGTGAATCTTCTGTGGAAATGGAATAGAATTCTGGAGATTCTACTGATGACACTCCTGCGCTTGACCTCCATTTCCTGTGTTAGAACACAGCTTAACTAGCATGTTAGCAAGTGAATCACATATTCTGTAACTGTCAGAGGATGGATGGATGGATTTTGCAGGAAGCAGATCCTCAGATGGAGGTGAGCCTCAGGAAGCTAACCAGGGTTCCATACTTGTGAGAAAAAAAATAATGAAATTATATTAAAATATAAATAAATAAATACATAAATAAAGTGGACATCAAAAGAGGAAAAATAAGGCTGGGTGCGGTGTGGTTCATGCCTGTAATCCCAGCACTTTGGGAGTCCAACGCAGGAGGGTCATTTGAAGCTGGGAGTTTGAGACAAGCCTGGCCAACATGGTGAAACCCTGTCTCTACTAAAAATACAAAAATTAGCCCAGCATGGTGGTGTGGGCCTGTAATCCCAGCTACTCAGGAGGCTAAGGTGGGAGGATCACTTGAGCTCAGGAGGCAGAGGTTGCAGTGAGCCGAGACTGTGTCACTGAACTTCAGCAAGACTCTGTCTCAAAAAAAAAAAAAAAATGAAGTGGAGGGAAAGCCTTTTCTTTTGTTAAACACAGATATAGGCATGTTCAGAAGTGAACTATTTTATTTTTTTAGAGACAGTTTCACCCTGTTGCCTGGGCTGGAGTGCCGTGGTGTGATAGTACATTGTGACTTTGATCTCTGGCTCAAGCGATCCTCCCACCTGGGCCTTTCTGGGGTAACACCCCCAGGTTCATCATCTCATGCCAAGAAAACAGACACACAGGAGGAGTGAGTTTGAGAGTGAAGGTTTAATTGGCAAAAGAAAGAGAAAGGGGCACCCGAGTGGGAAATCTGATCCGCGCAGCAGTCCACCAGATTTTATAGACAGGCTTGAGGAGGTGATGTCTGATTTACAAGGGCTCACAGCTTGGTTGGACCAGGTGTGACATTTACATAGCCAGGGGGAAGGCTGGCCACTCCACCCTAATCTTATTATGCAGATGGGCTTTCCACTTGGCACCATGTTGTCTGCTCCTTACTATACACGCGGCTGGCAAGCAGAAGGGAAGATGGAGCCACCATTTTGAACTGCCTAGTCCCAGGTAGCCTTTTCCTATTGGCACAACTGCCGGCATTCACCCTCACAAGCTTCCAGCTTGCTTGTCTATGTCTGCAGCTCGATTTTACAGGCTACTCTTTGTTATAAAAGAAAACTATTTGGGGGATGCTTTTCATTAGCAGAAAAGTCTTACCAAGGACTTCCTTACCCTCACTATCTGCCTAAATAATTTCTTCTTAAGTCTTATATCATGAGTAGCTAGGACTACAGGCGTGCATCCCCAGGCCCTGCTAGTTTTAAAACATTTTTTTGTGTATGTGGAGATGGAGTCTCACTGTATTGCCCAGGCTGGTCTCGAACTCCTGGGCTCAAGCAATCCTCCTGCCTCAACCTCCCAAAATCCTGGGATTACAGGTGTAAGCCACCTCATCCAGTCCCAAGAACCATTAAATAGTTGTAATGAGCATGAGTTGTAATGAGTTGTAATGAGCGAGGAAGATATTTAGCTGGATTTTGAATCCCTGAATCTTTGACCAGGGATTCTATCCACCTTGCTGCCGGTTCCCTCTGGAGTCATTAAGCAGAAGTGAACCTGCTAACCTTGGTAGACAGATTTTCAGTATTCACCTCTAGTGTATTATTTCTAAGTGGTGTTTGAGGATATTGAGGGATGTTGTGTAAGGAGTTGGCAGTTACCCCAGTCACATTTGTTTACTTATTTTCTATTATTAGACTTTTCCATACCTGCCCCCCAGGTGACACACAGAAGCTGTTTTCCTTTATTCTCTCCATCTTTGCTACCTGCCTTCTCTTTCCCCATATACCTTTTCTACTTAAGCTGAAGCAGTAATGCCAGAGTCATTTTACATGTAGAAATAATTTAGCATGAAAACCCGGCTCTCTCTTCTGTCAGTGGTAGTGAGGCCCTACTTTTCAGGCTAAGGGCCTCTTCTGTTTTTCCTCTCCCACGCATTGGATGTTTCAAAATATTCTGATTCACTAACTGTGAATACTCAGTGTAATAGATATCCATCATTTATTATCTACTCACCAAGGGTCTGATACTGCCTAGACATGTTCTATAGATGATTTCCACCATTTCTAATCCCCACTGCAGTGTTTTTCTTTTTGCTTTTAATTCTATTTAAAGTAGACCATCTCCAATCCAACAGAGCTGCAGTCTTTTAAGGCATGCATTGTTACCCACATCTGACTCTTAGAAAAGTGAAACAGTTTTCTCCACGTCCTGCTCTGCTAAGTGTCAGAGTCAGGACTAGAATGTGCGTCTCTCTGACGCCATATCCTGAACTCAAATACTGTGACTGGATTATTCACAACTTAATCCTCTATGCAGTTCTATAAATAGAGGACTAAGTCGTGAGTAATCACAATAAGTCTCCATTTTTCCGGGAAATAGGCTAAGGGACGTTAAGTGACTTGGCCAAGGTTAGAAGGCTAATAAGAAACAAAGCCTATGTCCCAAGGACCTCAGTCCAAAAACGAAGAAAAGTAACAAAGCTGGGGGCAAACCCAGGTTTGTCTGTCTTGGTGCTGTTTTTACTGTATCACTGCTTCAAATAATTTATTTCCCTGTTTTTATTAACAAAGACATCTATAACTGCCAGCCAGAGGCTTTTGCAACTTCTCATTAACATGAGATAATTGATACTAACAGGCAAGACTGCCTCAATTGCAGCCAGAAGTAAAGAAATGTGGTATATTAGTCTCTGCAGCCTTGGTGTGAGTAAATGTAGTTTCCATCAGGCTCTGGAAATACTGAATTACAGCCTGTATGCCCCCATGACTGCTTGGGACCACCTGAATTTCTCAGATCCCCTTCTGGGCTTAGGCGGCTGGGACTTCCGTAGTGTTGCCTGAAAGAGAAAGAGCTGTTTCTCCCTAGGAAGCACCTACTCAGTAGAGGTTACCATATTCCGTCTTTCCAGCAGTAGAGCCGTGCCTTTCAGAGGGCAGAAGGACGGCTTCCTGGTGGTTTGTGGGTTTAGTCTGTGTTTCTGCACGTGTCCTGGGTACAGGGAGGGAGGAAGGGAGATCACTGGAATCATGAGAATTTGCCCAGCCCGCATTGCGGAGCTTCCTGGTCACAGGCTAGTGAATTTCTGCCTTGTAGAGCGTGCTTTGGCTCAGATTCCTACGGATTTTTCCCAGTCCTTTCCAGTGCTGCTGGTATTAATGTAATCTTCCAGGATAAGCTCCTGCACTAGCATGCTGGTCTTAAAACCAGAATTCTGCTTCAGCTGGTTTCCCTCGGGAATATCCAAGAATTTTACCAAGAGCTTCCCCGCTTTATTTAGAAATATGTTCTACTGTTCCAAAACTTAATTTATACAGTGATTTTTATCTGAAGCTTGAATGAACAGCAGGAGGGATTTAAGTCATCCTAGTTCCATATCTGGCCGTCTTGAGCGAAAGGCAAGCAGTGGCTTATACAAATTCCCTTCCTTGCAGTGTTAAGCCATCTTTCAGACATCCAGTGCCCAGGTAAAGTCATTCTAAATCCTAGTTTAGAGTTTCTTTTTCAGGGTTCCCAACAGACAGTTTCATCTGTAGTGCCCTCTGCTGGACTTCCTCCAAGTTCTTTTCAACCTCCTGAATCGCAGAGTGGACCCGGACTGGATGCCTTGTCTCACCAAGGCCTTGACTAATCTGGAGTGGATGGGGATGTGTCTTGTGACCTTGTAGCATTTGGCATTCCTTTATAAACATCCTGCCATGGAGGTTGCTTTTTTCATGGTCTCAGAAGACTATTTAGGGAGCAGTGTGAGTTGCCTGGAGTCCAGGTGACCCGAATTGAAAGAGTGTGTGTGAGAGGATGAGGCAGTGTCTGAATCTCTGGAAATTCTGCTCAACAATATTATTTCCTGGGATTGCGGGGAAGAGTGGTTGATATCCATTTAACTTATTTATTATTACTATTATTTTTTTGCGACAGAGTCTGGCTCTGTCACTCAGACTGGAGAGCAGTGGCATGATCTTGGCTCACTACAACCTCCACCTCCCAGGTGCAAGTGATTCTCCTGCCTCAGTTTCCTGAGTAGCTGGGATGACAGGCAGGCACCATCACACCTGGCTAGTTTTTGTATTTTTAGTAGAGACAGGGTTTCACCATGTTGGCCAGACTGGTCTCAAACTCCTGACCTCAGGTGATCCAGCCTCCTTAGCCTCCCAAAGTGCTGGGATTATAGGTGTGAGCCACCACGCCCTGCCCATTTAATTTAAGACTGTTGAGGCCGGGCGCGGTGGCTCACGCCTGTAATCCCAGCACTTTGGGAGGCCAAAGCGGGCGGATCATGAGGTCAAGAAATCGAGACCATCCTGGCCAACATGGTGAAACTCCTTCTCTCTATATATATTTAAAAAAAAACTGTTGAAAAACGAGCTCAAACAATGAGAGGAGAGAGGACCAGACCTCTGCTGGGGGTATTGGAGGAGGAAAAATTCTGTATATGTCCTATGCCTTTTGCCACCATGGATTTATCTACAGTCTCTATAGCTCAATATTCACCTCTCGATGTGTTCTCTGGAGCTTTCCAACAGAGGTGTCCACCAGCTACACCTTGTTTATTTTTCTGTTGCTGCTGCATCACAGTCCATGGTGAATATCTGTATGTCTTAGACTGGGAGCTTTTTGCTGGAGAGACCGTGTCCTGATCATCTTTCCAGCACTGTCTCTTAGTGCTGGGTACATGAGAGTGATAAATGAAATTAAGCTAGATGTCTTTTCTTCTTATTTCTGCGTGTCTTGAGTCTATCCAACTTTGAATGTCAGCACAAAAATCTTGTTGTTAAGACAGAATTCTCTTACTGGTCCCAGAAAGACGTGACGTTTCTGCATTCTGTGTCCCATAGCACTCAATATATACTATTGAGAGTTACCATATTTCTGCTTTTAAATATCTGTATTTACATTGAATCTTACTTTACAGATTCTAAGCACTTTGAGAGCAAAGTGTCCTTGTCTGATTCATGTCTTTCTTTTCTTATAACCCACAAAATGATGCCTTGCATATAGGATAATGGCATCTACCATTTATACAGCAGTTAAAATGCGACAGATACTCTTTTCTGTACTTCACATTTCTTTCTCTTTTTCCTTCTTCTTTCTTTTTCTTTCCCTCTCCCTTCCCTTCCCTCCCCTCCCTTCCCTTCTCGCCTCTCCCCTTCCCCTCCCCTCCCTTGCCTCCACACTCTTCTCTGTCACTCTTAACTGGTCATCATATAAATATGAAATTCATTTAATCTTTTTATTTTATTTTATATACGCTTCCTAAGTTACAAAAGACTAATGGAATATTT
>CAUYQU010097051.1:0-56392 GCA_963574635.1 Cheracebus regulus | reverse complement strand
AGGTTTTTAATACCCATTTTTAGACTGCATTCTAGCCTGGGCAATAAAACAAGAATCCCGTTCTCTCTCCCTCTTTCTCTTCCTCTTTCTTTCTCTCTTTCATTCTTTTTTCTTTCTTTCTTTTGCTCTTTCTTTCTTTCTTTCTCCTTTTCTGTCTTTTTCTAAAAATAAAAATAAAGTGTGCACAATCGTATACATGATTTAGATTAAAAAAAATGTACTTGTAAAAATTTCTAAAAATATAATATACATAATATGTGTAATAATACATATGTTACATGATACGTAAGGTAATAATTATTATATATAAATTATGTAAATTGAGACAACAAAAATCAAAATGTGGGATGTATGCAGCTGAAGTGTATTGCTTTCACTTTTTTAATATTTGATTGCTTCTATTGTCTTTTTGATCTAAGAAAAATAGTCTTTCTAAAAAAACTTGTTCTGTTTTTTTAAGCATCATGATAGTCACAATACAAAAACACATAATAGATTCACTAAAAATTACAAGCAACAGTTAGAACATATGGCCAGAGAAAATCACTTACCTACAAAAGAAGGGGGCAAGAAAGGAGGAAGGAAAGAAAGATGTTACAGAACAACCAGAAAACAAGCAACAAATGGCAGTAGTAAGTCCTTACTTATCCATAATAATACACTGTAAAATGGACTCAAATCTCCAATTAAAAGGCACAGAATTGCCGACTGGACAAAGAAACAAGATCCAACTCTATTCTACCTGCAAGAAACCCACTTCACCTATGAGGACACATATAAACTGAAAGTGAGAGGATAGTAAAAGATATTCCATGCAACTGGAAGCCAAGAAAGAGCAGGAGTAGCTATACTTATTTCAAATAAAATACACACATGAAAGACTGTAAAAAGAGACAAAGAAGGTCACCATACAATAATGGGTTCAGTATAGCAAGAGGATCTAACAGTTATAAATATGTAAGCACCTGGTAGGGCACAGTGGTTCAAACCTGTAATCCTAGCACTTTGGGAAGCTGAGGCAGCAGGATCACCTGAGGTCAGGAGTTTGAGACCAGCTGACCAACATGGTGAAGCCCCATCTCTGCTAAAAATACAAAATTAGCCAAGCATGGTGGCACATGCCTGTAATTCCAGCTACCTGGGAGGCTGAGGCAGGAGACTTGCTTGAACATGGGAGGCAGAGTTTACAGTGAGCCTGGATAGAATCACTGTACTCCAGCCTAGGCAACAAGAGCAAAACTCCATTTCAAAACAAAACACAAAATAAATAAATAAATAAATAACCGTGCACCCAACACTGGAGTCCCCAAGAGTGTAAAGTAAACACTAATAGATATGAAGGAAGAGATAGACTGCAATACTATTATAGGGGACTTTCACACCCCATTGTCAGTAATGGCCAAATCATACAAGCAGAAAATCAACAAAGAAACATTGAAATTAAACTGCACACAAGATCAAACTGCCTAAGTGACATGTACAGAACATTTTACCCAACTTCTGCAGATTATACATTTTTTTTTTTTATCAGTACATGGGACATTCTCCAGGATAGACCATATCTCAAGTCATAAAACAAGTCTCAACAATTTCAAAAGAGCAGACATCGTATGACATGCCTTTTCTGCCCCCAATGAAATAAGAAATCTGGCCAGGCACGGTGGCTCACATCTGTAATCCCAGCACTTTGGGAGGCCAAGGCAGGCAGATTACTTGCGGTCAGGAGTTTGAAACCAGCCTGGCTAACATGGTGAAACCCCATCTCTACTAAAAATATAAAAATTAGTCGACCATGGTGGTGCATGCCTGTAGTGTCAGCTATTTGGGGGACTAAGGCGGGAGGATTGCTTGAAACTGGGAGGCAGAGGTTGCAGTAAACTGAAATCATACCACTGCACTCCAATCTGGGTGACAAAGTGAGCTTCTATATAAAAAAAAAAAATTAGTAAATTAAACTAAAAAATTTTTATTTTTATTTTTTGTGGAGACAGGCTCCCACTATGTTGCCCAGGATGGTCTTGAACTCCTGATCTCAAGCAGCCCTCCTGCCTCAGTCTCCCAAAGTGCTGGGGTATAAGCGTGAGCCACTGTTCTTGGCCTCCCATATGTTTTAATGAAGAAAATTTTGACTATGAATATACATTTGTCTAATAAGTCTCAATGTGTCTTTTGAATTATCAGTGTTTAAGAAAGTATTTCTTTTTATTTCCTAAAAGAGCTTCCAGGAAATAGCCATAATTTTTAAAGGGCAAAAAATCTCACTTAACATTAAATTTTTTTATTAAGCAAAGTACCACTAATTATGCATTACTGTTTTGAGTAGGACCACCATCTCTTCTGTAGCCTATTTCCTTTAATTAGTTGTAAGACCTTTGGCAAGTCATATTACCAATCTGGACATCAGTTTTCTAATTTGTAATGACTTACAGGTGAAGAAAAAAGACAAGTAAACATTTATATAATTTTTGTGCCAAAGGCAGTGGGGACAGCTTTTCTAAAGATGACATGAAATCTAGATGTCATAAAGGAAAAGCTTGGAAGCATTTATTTCTTAGAAACAAAACCAAAAATTCTGTTTTGATTTTTAGAAAGACAAGTAAAACTTCATCATAAACAATGTCAAATAACAACCTGGGGAACGATTTGCAACATTTATGTTATGTACTAATATTCCCTGTATATGAAGAGCTTAAAAGAATCTACAAAAGAGTAAGAAAAAGACTAATATTCCAACATGGAAAAATGGTTAAAATCACAGGCAATTCAGAAAAGAAGAAATCCTAGTCTTCAATTTTGAAAAATGCAATAGACTGGGTGCAGTGGCTTATGCCTGTAATCCCAGCATTTTGGGAGGCTGAGGTGGACAGATCACCTGAGGTCAGGAGTTCAAGACCAGCCTGGTCAACATGGTGAAACTCTGTCTCTACTAAAGTTACAAAAAAAAACCCAGGCTTGGTTGTGGGCACCTGTAATCCCAGCTACTCAGGAGGCTGAGGTGGGAGAATTGCATGAGCCCAGGAGGCAGAGGCAGCAGTGAACCAAGATCACTCCACTGCACTCCAGCTTGGGTGACAGAGTGAAACTCCATCCCAAAACAACAACAACAACAAATGCAACAAATGCGAGTTTGTATAAGTGTGATATATTTTGTTACCTGTCAGACTGGCAATGACAAAGCAACATGGAGTTCTAATGTGGCAGTCTGTTCTGACACTGCTATAAAGAAATGCCTGAAACTGGATAATTTATAAAGGAAAGAGGTTTAGTTGACTCACAGTTCCACATGGCTGGGGAGGCCTCAGGAAACTTACAATCATGGCAGAAGGGGAAGAGACACATCTTACACAGCAGCAGATGTGAGAGAGCCAACAAGAGCAGGGAAAACTGCCTTATAAAACCATCAAATCTTGTGAGAACTCACTATTACAAGAACAGCATGGGAGAAACTGCCCCACGATCCAATCACCTCCCTCAATCAACACTTGTGGATTGCAAGTCCTTCCCTCAACATGTGGGGATCACAATATGAGATGAGAGTTGGGTGGGAACACAGAGCCAAACCATATCAGGTAGGATGAAAAAAAGGGGAACCATTTTGTTTTAGGAAAAGAGGTGTCTTTATTTGTGAAAAGTTCTTTAAAACTTACTTTGGATTGGCAAGAAAAAAGAGATAGATAAACTCCTCTACTTAAGAAATGATCAAGGATTCAGGGATGGAGTCAGGAGAAGAAAATGTAAAGAGAATGGAGTAAAGCACCTTGTGGAATAAATGGACAAGTAAAGCACCTTGTTGGGAGAAATGGACAAGGCTCTTCTTTTAAAAATGAAAGTCAATTATTCAATTTTAAATTATTTCCTGTATGGTTCTTCATTGATGTAATTTCTGACATCATCTCTTGAATTACTAGTATAAGTCAACTTAATGACAATGCCATTTGTGAGTGTTTTATCTGACAAGGCTACTAGTTGCTCAATAGAAGTGGATCCTGGCTGAGTTAAGGAAAAAGGGGCTTATTAAAAGGAAATTGTTTGCTCATGGTGATAAAAAAGAAACATAAAAGTAAAAACATATTAAGCAGTGCTATGAATTACTAAGAAAGCTAGAGAACTAGGCTTGAGACTAAATAGTGGAGAAAAACACCCTAAATCATGCCTCAAGCCTCATTCTGCTATGCAAACACTAACACTGTAGAAAAAAAAGAGAGACCTTACTTTAGGTGTCATTCATTCCCAAATTAAATATTAATTAATGTGTGTCTGAATGGTCATATGCCTCTTCCCTAGCACTAAGGAAGATTGCAAAAGTAAATTTTTTTTTTCTTTTTTTTCTTTTTTTTTTTTTTATTTTGAGATAGGTGCTTGGTCTGTTGACCAGGCTGGAGAGTAATACAGTGGTGCGATCATGGTGAACTTCAGGCTTCACCTCCTGGACTTAAGTAATCCTCCCACCTCAGCCTCCTGTGTAGCTGAGACTATATGCACAAGCCATCATGTCTGGCTTTTCCTATTTTTTTTTTTTTGATATGGGGTTTTACCACATTACCTAGGCTGGTCTTGAACTTCCGGGCTCAAGCGATCTGCCCACTTTGGCCTCCAAAAGTGCTGGTATTATAGGCATTAGCCACCATGCCTAGCTTTTAATTCTTATGGTAAGAAATAACATTAAACTCATATAATAATAAGAGAATTAAGGGTCTAGAAATAGTTCATTCTTATAGTAAGAAATGGACTTTGCCCCCTAGCAAGACTCATAAAGAGTTCAATTTCCAGGCACCAGAATGAGTGAAAAATGATCACAAGAGTCTTACCTGGGGAAATATCAGGAAGTGGACATGCCCCACATTTGGCCTAATATCTGGACATTGACAAACAATCAATTGCAAAGTACAGAAGAGAACTAGCAAACTGAATCCAGAAACACACACAAAAAAGAATTATATACCATGACTAAGTGGGATTTATCCCTGAAATGCAAGCTGGCTAATATCAGAAAATCAATTAATTTAAAATACCATATCATTAGAATAAAGAACAAAAATGACATAATTATATCAGTACATGTGGAAAAAGCATTTGACAAAACCCCTTCAGGATGAAAACATTCAACAAAGACTAGAAAGGAACTTCTTCAACCTGATAAAAGATATGTCTTTTAACAGGCATCTCCCTCCAACTTCTCCCTCCTCAACTAAAATGTTAAGATTACAAGCATGGTGGCTCACTCCTGTAATTTCAACACTTTAAGAGGCCAAAGCAGGAGGATTGCTAGAGCCTGGTAGTTCAAAACCAGTCTAGGCAACATAGTGAGACTTCTTCTCTACCAAAAAGGAAAAAAAAAAAAAAAAAAAAGGCATGGTGGCGCAGGCTTGTAGTCCCAGATACTCCAGAGGCTAAGGTGGGAAGATTGCTTGAGCCTGGGAGGTTGAGGCTGCAGTTAGCCAAGACTAACTTTACACTTAATGATGAATGACTGAAAACTTTCCTCCTAAGATCAAGAGCAAGAAAAGAATGTCTGCTCTCACCACTTTTATTCAACATTGTATTGAAAGTTATAAAAATGGCAAATAGGCAAGAAAAAGAGGTAAAAGGCATTCAGACTGGAAAGAAAGAAGTAAAACCATATTTGTAGATGACATAATCTTGTATATAGAGAAGTCCTAAGGAATCCACTAAAACACTATTACAACTAATAAATAAGTTCAGCAGGGTTTCAGGCTACAAGATTTATATGCAGAATTAGTTATATTTCTATATGCTTTAATAAACGATCTGAAAATAAAAGCAAGAAAACTGATGTAATAGCACCAAAAAACATAAAATAACAGCAAAAAAAACCCAAAAAACATTAAAACCTATACCCTAAAAACTACAAAGCATTTTTAAAATAAACTAAAGAAGACCTACATAAATGAAAAAGTATGCCATGTGCTGAAATGAAAGACTTAATACTGTTAAGATGGCAATACTTCTCAATGATCCACAGATTCAACCTATTATTGTCGAAATCCCAGAAATTGACAAGCTGACCATAAAATTTATACAGAAATTCTCTTGAATTTCCTTTAGAATAAGCTTGAATTTGCTTTAGAATAAGCAAAACAACCTTGAAAAGAAAAAGCAAATTTGAAGGACTCATACTTCCCAATTCCAAAATTTACTGCAAAACTATAGTAGTCAAAATGGTAAGGTACTGGCATTAAAGATAGACAGATAGATTGATGGAAGAGAATTAAACGTCTAGAAATAAACTCTCAAATTCACGGTCAATTGATTTTTGACAAGGATGTCATGACAATTCAACAGGGAAAGGATAATCTTTCCAGCAAATGATGCTGGTACAATTGCATGTCCACAAGCAAAAGAATAAAGTTGCTTGTACACAAAATTTATGCATATCCATAGGCAAAAATCAATGGATCAAAGACCTAACTGTATGAGCTAAAATTGTTAAATTATTGGAAGAAAACATAGGCATAACTCTTTGTAACATTAGATTCTTAGATATGACAGACACCAAAGCACACGCAAGGAAAAAAAATAAAGGATAAATTGGGCATCATGAAAATTAAAAATATTTGCGCCACAAAGGACACCACCAAGAAAATGAAGACAATCCATAGAATGGGAGAAAATACTTGCAAAGCACATATCTGATAAGAGATTTGTATCTAGAATATGTTAAGAATTATTACAACTCAATAATAAAAAACCAAATAGCTCAATTAAAAGTGGGCAAATGATCTAAGTGACATTCAAAGAAGTACACAAATGACCCATAAGCACATGAAAAGATGTTCAGCACCATTAGCTATCAGGGAAAGGCAAATTAAAACCACAATAGATGCTAATTCACACTCAACAGAATGGCAATAACCAACAACAGTGACTATTACAAGCATTGTTGAGGGCATGAGGAAATTGGAACCCTCATGCACTGCTGGCAGGAATCTCAAATAGTGCAGCTGCTTTGGAAAAGCAGTTTGGCAGTTCCTCAAAAGGTTAGACATAGAGCTATCATATGACAATTCACTCCTAGATATATACCCAAGAGAAAGAAAAACATGTGTCTACACAAAAACTTGTAAATGATGTTCATAACAGCATTATTCATAATAGCCAAAAAGTGGATACAACCCAAATGTTCATTAACTGATGAAAGGATAAATAAAATGTGATATGTACATACAACAGACTATTATTCAACAATAAGAAAGAAGTACCATTATATGCTATAAAATGAATGAATCCTGAAAACATTATGCTAAGTAAAGGAGGCCAGTGGCAAAAGCCCCCATATTTGACTATTCTATTTTTATAAAATATCCAGAAAGGGTAAATCGACCCAAAAATTAGATTAGTGGTTGCCTAGAACTGGGAGGTTATAATAGGGAGTAAATGCTGAGGTATATGGGATGTTAGGGGGTGATGAAAAGATGTGGCAGGGCACAGTGGCTCACACCTGTAATCCCAACACTTTGGGAGGTTGAGGTCAGTGGTTTGCTTGAGCCCAGGAGTTTGAGACCAACTTGGGCAACATGGTGAAACTATCTCTACCAAAAATACAAAAATTAGCTGGGCATGGTGGTCCACATCTATAGGCCCAGCTACTTGGGAAGTTGAAGTGGGAGAATCACTTGAGCCTGGGAGGTGGAGGTTGCAGTGAGCCAAGACTGGCCACTGCACTCCAGCCTGGGCAAATGAGTGAGACCCTATTTCCAAAAACAAAACAAGAAAAGAAAAGGAGAAAATAAAGGAAAAAATGTTCTAAAATTGATTGTAGTAATGGTTGCATGTCTCTGTGAATGTACTAAAAACCACTGAAGTGTGCACATTAAATACATGAATTGTGTAGTGTGAGAAGTATATCCCAATATAGTTGTTATTTTTACAAAACGGAAAACAGAAATCAATTAAAGTCAGAAATTAAACCCAGAAATTACTGGAAATAAACTCCTGGAACTTTCAGAATCACATGAAGGACTCTACCCCAAGACAAAGAACAGAAAGAAAATCTTTACTCATTTTTAAGGGAAGAATGACATGTATATATGCAAGAGGACTACATTTGTCATAGTCTACTTAGTGTCATAGTTCACTTTGTGTAATGGAATATCTGAAGCTGGATAATTTATACAGAAGGTAGATTTATTTGGCTTATGATTCTGGTGGCTGCAAAGTTCAAGATTGAGCAGCTATATCTACTGAGGACCTCATACCGATTCCTTACACTCATGGTAGAGAGTGGAAGGTGGGGCAGGTGTATGCAAAGAGGCTACATGGTGAGAGAGGAAGCAAGAGAGAGAAACTGAGGAAGGCAGGCACTATTTAGCAAGCTGCTGTCTTAGATATAAAATAATCCAATCCTGAGAAAGGAAGAACTCACTGCAGCTGGGAGGCATTGGTGACAATGTTGTCCCTGTAACCCAAAATCTCCAAGTAGGTGTCACCTCTGAATGCTGCTGCCACATTGGAGATCACATTTCAATATGAGTTTTGGCAAAATAATCACATCCAAACCATGGCAACATTATTGTTGGTGAGTATATGAGGAAACTGGCACTCTCATGCCCTGTTGACATATGGGTGAATTGGTACAATGTGTCAAATTTCTACACATGTGTACCATTTGGCCTAACAAACTCAATGCAAAACATGAATATACAAAGGTGTTCGTCAGAATATTTTAGTAATATTGAAAACTGAAGATACTCTGTGTCCATCTACAAGCAGTGCTTCTCAATCCTAGCTGACTTTGTGCCTTTTTTATGATAAATACTTTCTAACACTCCCTTACAGTCCTGAAATGAAAGTCATAGGCACATACAACAAAATACACATAACTGTAATGTGAAAAAAAGTAATTTATAACAAAATATGCATTTATCATGTAAATAGTCTAGACATAAAACATACTCTAGAGGGCAGTACCACCCAATTAAGAACTCTTTACCTATAGCAAACTGGTTAATTTATGTTACATCTCCTCCCACCCAAAAAAGGAATGACATATGTTTAAATTCATTGACATAGTGTTAGACAAAAAACAGAAATTTGGATGAGTTTAGAAGCTCATGCCTATAACCAAAGCACCTTGGGAGGCTAAGGAGGGAGGACTGCTTGATGCCAGGAGTTTAAAGTCAGCTTGGGCAACATAATGAGACCCTGTCTCTACAAAAAGAAAAACAACAATAAAAAAAACAATCAGACATGGTGGTGTGCCTATAGTCCCAGCTACTTGGGAGGCTGAGGTGGGAGGGTCATTGATCTCAGGAGTTGGAGGCTGCCATGAGTTTGATTCTGCCACAGCATTCCTACCTGGGTGACAGAGCAAGACCCTGTCTCTCTAAACAAAGTAAATGATAAATAAAAAATAAATTTTTAAAAAGCAGCAATTATGGACATATTTCTATTTGTATAAATATACAGAAAAAGGTCTAAAAGAATGCTCACTAGGATATTGATGAATCGGCAAATTGTCTCCAGTTATGGGATTTAGAAATATTTGTATTTTCTTATGCATTTCAATGTTTGAATTTCCTTGCCTTTGTAAAAATAAAAAAAGTTTATGTCAAGTCCCATTTGAAGAATCACAACACAGATCTCTAGAGCAAGGTCATGCCATCTGTAGTGCATACTTAAACCTTTTTGGTAAAATAGTTCCTGGCCTTTCCCAAGTGACTGTTGAAGATGTTGAAAGGGCAGGTTCTGGTGATCGGATGGCCTAGGCCTCTCCTGAGTTGCCTGGTGGTCATATCAGCCAAGCAGGTACCACTGGGCAGGAAGGTGCTGGTCCTGTACTGCAAGGATATCAGCATTTTTGTCAACTTCTATAAAAACAAGATTCAGTATTTAACTTTCCACAAGACCGTAAGCATCAACTCCCTCTTTAGCCCCTACCACTTCTGGATCTTTTCTACTTTTGGGTACCTAACTGCATCTTTTGGATGAACCATGAGGGGCATATTGCCCTATAAGACCAAGTGAGGTCTAGTTACCTTGGACCACATCAAAGTATTTGATGGGATCCACACCGCCTGTGCCCTGCCCTTTGCAAAAGTAGATGGTGATTTCTACTCTACTGAAGGTTGTGCACCTGAAGTCCACACAGAAGTCTGCCTACACTAGTATTGGCCCAATAAGCACATGGTAAGGGTAGTTATAGGTGCAGAGATGGAGGTTACACATGGGCCTAATAGCATGGCTCCCAATTAACAAGGCTGATCTAGCTACCACCACTGTCAAATATCCAATTTGCCAGCAATAGAGGCCAACGCTTGGTCCCCAATATGGCCCCATTCCTTCAGCAGACCTACCAGCTACTTAGTGGCAAGTTGTCTACACAGGACCCATTCCATCCTGGAAGTAGTATCAACGTATCTTTATTGGAATTTAAACATATTCCAAGTGGGATCTCCTGCCTGAAGGGTCTCAGGTAGTACCACTAAGGGCTTAAAGTGTTTGATCCACTGACCTACGATTTGGTGCAGCAGTGGGCACAGGACCACGGGCTCCACTGGTCCTACTATATACTACACCACTTAGAAACTGCTACTGATTGAGCATTGGGATGACTTGTTAAAGGTTCAGCTAGGGTGCTAGCTTGCAAAGGATACCCTGTAGGAGGCACAATACCCCAGGACTCAGTGCACTCTAACTTGATATTCATTGTATGGTATTGGGGCCCCAACATGAGAATGCAAGAGTCTAGGAGCTAAAGAGTGGAAGTAGGAATATTTCCGTATACTATGATTCCCAGGGATTAGCTTAGGGCAGTTGTACCTTTTTTCTCTACAGGTTAAGAGATTTTGGCTACCAGAGAGAAAATGTTTCCACTAGTAGACACAGGAAGAGTCCCATTAAATTACAGCTGCTGCCTGGTCATTTTAGTCTTCTCATTCCAAGAAACCAGCATACAAGGAGAGGAGTCACCATTCTGGTAAGGGTAATTGATCTTGATTTAAGTAAGGCAGCTGTCCCACAAAAGGGATAGGAAAGAAAATGTTTGATACCCAAGTGACCCATTTGTGTTTTTCTTGTTTCTTGCTTGCACAATTTACAATGTCCATGGAAAAGTGCAGCAGCTACAACCTGAGAAGAATGGCAGTGAAGAACTTGGGCCCCTCAGTGAAGAAGGTTTGAGTTATTGGTAAGCTACTGTCTTAGTGTGTTTCTGCCTATAACAGAAAGTTATTTCTTGTAGTTCTGTAGTCTGTAAAATCCAAGATTGAGGTAAAAGCAAATTTAGTGTTTAGTGAGGGCCCACTTCCTGGTGCCTTCTTGCTGTGTCTTCACATTGTGGGAGAGGCAAGACAGCTATCTGAGACTTCTTTTATAAAGACACTAATTCCATTCATGAGGGCTCTGCCTTCAAGACCTAATCACTTCCAAATCACCCACCTCCTAACACTATCACATTGGTGACTAGTTTCAACATACAAATTCTGGGGATACTCAAACATTCAGTCCATAGCAGCTACCTAGACCAGCAGAGAGGGCAATCTAGAATGGGTAGTGGAGGAAGGAGATGATCAGCATCAATTATGGCCCCAAGAGCAGCTTTCAAGGTTGTAATTAATCCCACCAACCTTCTACTAAATTTCTTGGAAGCCCAACAGAACTTTGGAAGAGCTGCTCCTAGATATATATTCAGAGAGGTAGACAGTGGTGGGTATCATGCATGGTGTACGGTAGATTTTCCCGAATCCAGGACTGAAGCAGTCATTCCACCAAATGCTGAAAGTGTTCAAGGCTCACAACTCTCAACTGAATCCTTCTCCAGGACTTACCCTCTGCTGAAGAGGGTCTCCTCACCTTTCTATGTGCAGCCAAAATGATTGGTCAACAAGATGGCATAAAGTCTTCAGAGTTCCCTATAGGAATGGCTGAGGCCTCTGTTGGACTTCACTGTAGGTCAACTTCTTCCTTTGCCTAAGCCTGCTTTCTTTACTCTCTCTCTAGGTGGATCCTAAGAGCACCTCCCAGTGAAATTTCTGCACTCTAATATTTTATGTCAAAGTGTTTCCCAGGGAATTTGACCTGTGACAGTTTCCTTTCCCCACAGATCCCTTTACTGCCAAGACTCTTACTATTGTAAATTTTTTAAAAACCGAAATGCTTAAGTAATGAAGGGGACTTATTGGCTCACATAACTAGTCAGGTACCAGAATTTATTTGATCAGTGGCTTACTCATTTCAACAAGAAACTAATTTTGCTCCACCTCCCTGTTAGGCCTTCTACGGAGGCAGCATTATTCCAAAGCTAGGCTAGTTCATGATAACAGAGTGGCTGCAGTAATTCCAGGTTTAAATTCTCACCTCTCATTATCCAAACAGGAAGAGACCAAGCTTTTAGTAGCTTTACCTGCAGAACAAGAAAGTCTTTCTCAGAGTCACCAGCTCTTCAAGTATTACTGACACAAATTGACCAAAGCAATGTTTGGGTTTCCTAAACTATCCACTGCAGCAAGAAGTGTAGGATTACCTTGAATGGTCTAAAATAGTCAGGGCTGATTCCTGGAATTGGTGTCATGTTTTAATCCTTACTCCCCACAATCACATGACTAGAACACAAGGGGTTAGAATGGAAGGGATGTTTTGGAGGCAAACTCTATTGGTTTGCTAGGGCTGCCATAAAAAAAAAATCCCAGACTGGGAGGGTTCAACAAACAGAAATTTACTTTCTCACAGTTCTGGAGGCTTGAAGTCCAAGATCAAGATGTTGGTAGGAGTGCTCCTTCTGAGGACTCTCTACTTAACTTGTAGATGGTTGTCTCTGTTTTTATATGGTCTTCCTTCTAGTGCACACGTCTGTGTCTGTATCCCCTCTTCCTGTAAGGACATCAGTCATATTAGATTGAGGGCTACCCTAAAGAGCTTATTTTAGAACAATCACCTCTTTAAAGACCTTATCTCCAAATATGGTTATGTTCTCAGTTACTGGGAATTGGGACTTCAACACATGAATTTCAGGGGACACATTTCAGCCCATAACGCAAACCCAACATTGGCATCAATGACATATTAATTATGTTCATCTGTTTGACTGTTGCACTAAATTGTAATTTCTTTAAGGGCAGGGACAACATGCCTAGGATAGAGCCCAGTACACAGCAGGTACTCAATATGAGATAATTGCTTGCTGAGGACTATAAAGAGTTCATTGTAGGCTGGGTACAGTAGCTCATGCCTGTAATCCCAGCACTTTGGGAGGCCAAGGCAGGCGGATCATCTGAAGTCAGGAGTTTGAGACCAGACTAGCTAACATGGCAAAACCCCATCTCTACTAAAGATACAAAAATTAGCCAGGCGTGGTGGTATATACCTATAGTCTCAGCTATTCAGGAGGCTGAGGCAGGGAAAATTGCTTGAACCTGGGAGGCAAAGGAGGTGGCAGTGAGCTGAAATCATGTTACTGCCTTCCAGCCAGGGTGACAGAGGGAGACTTCACCTCAAAAAAAAAAAAAAAAAAAAAAAGAGTTCATTGTATTTGGCACATATGAGGTCACAGTGACTTTTTCCAGATCAGACTTGACAATATTAAAATTAAAACTTTCTTATAACAAAAGCTACCATAAGCAAAGTCCAAAGATCATTATGAAAAAAAAAATAGTACCTGCACATATCGAACAATAAGAGTTAAGAGTTGTAATACATGAGGGATCATATAGACAGATTAGAAAAGGATAAAACTCAATACAAAAATACAACAATAACTATAAACAGTCCAAAATCATATGAAAAGAATTCAACCCTACTAGTAGTCAGCAAAAAGCTAATTGAAACAACAGAGAGATAGCATTTAATGCCTATCAGACTGACAAAAATTTAAGATTTATGCATTAGTGTTGGCAAGAGAGTGGGAAATGGGTTTATTCTACATTTAGATTGGAGTATGAACTAAAATAATTCTAGAGGTAAAGGTAATCTGGCAGTGTGTCAGTCATCATAGCCTTAGCTATAAGTAACTGCAAACCCAACTCAAATAAAGTTATTTATTAAGTCACAGAACTCAAAGTCTAGACACAGCTGTATTTAGGTTACCTAAATGGTATCATTAAAACCTAGTTGCTTTTCATGTCTTACTTTGTCCTTTGAGAAGTCATTCTCAGAAAGGGTATCTCTTTGTGAAGGGAGCTTGCATATTCACATTGACAAGTCCAGCACAGAACAAATGTCTCTGATCTAATTCTGCTTGGCTTGAACTGAATCACGTACCCATCCCTGAACTACAGATCATTAAAACTAATGGGTTACTATATTCTTTTTTTTTTTTTTTTTTTTATGATGGAGTTGCACTCTTGTTGCCCAGGCTGGAGTGCAATGGTGCGATCTTGGTTTACCACAATCTCTGCCTCCCAGGTTCAAGTGACTCTCCTGCCTCAGCCTCCTGAGTAGCTGAGATTACAGGCACGCACCACCACACCCAGCTAATTTTTTGTACTTTTAGTAAAGATGGGGTTTCTCCATGTTGGTCAGGCTGGTCTCGAACTCCTGACCTCAGGTGATCTGCCCACCCCAGCCTCCCAAAGTGCTGGGATTACAGGTGTGAGCCACCACACCCAGCCAGGGTACTATATTCTTATTAGCCAGTCCTGAATCAAAGTCCAATATGTAAGCCAACGGAGGACCCCATTCCATTTGTAACTCACAGATTAAGAGAGGAAGAAGACTAATTCATCTAAGGAAAACTGTTACCAAAAAAAACCAACAAAACAACAAAATATAAAACCCCACACCCCTCTACAGGCAGTATCTATTAAAATATATTTTTAAAAGCACATATGTATGGTTTTAACAATCTCACTTTTAGGATCAATAAAAATGCATAATTTTTAAAAGATATACATATAAGGATATTTATTCCAGCAGCACTTGTAATAACACAAAATCTGGAGAAATCTGTATTATCTATCAATAGAAAAGTTTCAAAAATTATGGTAGAAGAGGCCAAGTATGTGGCTCACATCTGTAATCCCAGTGCTTTGAGAGGCTGAGGCAGGAGGATCACTTGAGGATCGAGGAGCTGAACACCAGCCTGGGCGACATAGCAAAACCCTGGTTCTACTAAAAATTAGAAAAAAAAAAAAATTAGCCAGGCATGGTGGCTCATGCCTGCAGTCTAAGCTACTAGCAAAGCTGAGGCAGGAGGATCACTTGAGTCTAGGAATTTGAGGCTGCAGTCAGCTATGATCACACCTGGATGATGATAGAGCAAGATCTCAAAAAAATAATTATGGTCCATTAATACTATATAATATTATGCAGCCAGTTAAAATAATGGTCTAAATATTTATAATTAACTGTTGAGTTAGAAAAAGTTGCAGAAAAACATATATAGTGTGATTATTTGTCAAAATAAAAATAAAAACCATCTATGTGTTTCTAAAACACATTAGAAAAAGTATTGAGAGAAACATCAATCTTTTACATTGGTTTTGTCTAGGACTGGGATAAAGAGAAGAAAATGATCTTTTTCTTTATATACTTCTGAATAAATTCTATATAGTTCTGTATTGTTACAATTGTTAAAATGAATGCTAATTACCTTTTAAAGAGAGTAAATAGAAACTGAAATGAAGAAGTAGTCTTATAATTTAAATTGTTTTAAAACCTGGAGCAAAGAGACATAAGTTAGCTTTCAGTAAAGGAGACATTAACTCATGGATCCACATCCTGAGGGGATAGAAGGGATCTGTTTCAGAGCAGAGTCTCAAATGTACAAGGGCTGTGATGGCTTCACTGTTACACAGAGAAATGTAAACAAACAGAATAGTATTTCATAAAATTTAGTTTTTTGGGTGAAAATACATTTCTTTTAAGAAATCATGGTGACAAAAGATGGAAAGACTTTACAAATATATACTGTTACTTGTCAAAATTAAAAAGTTACCAGCCCTATATCTGTTTTCAAACTGTTTGAAGTGTGAATGGCCTACAAATCCCAACGTCTGAAAAAAAACAGATCTATGGCACAATTAGAAAGCTAAGCCATACCTAGTATTCCATTATTGGAACACTAAGCACGTGTGAGTTATTTATACCCTACTGCTCAAGGTCATCACTGAGGTCTGACTGCAAAAATTCAAAAAATTGCAACCTCAGGTATAAATGGGCTAAACAACAGAACAGAAAATTCTTCTGTGATAGAGGAAAACAAGTATGCATGGATGTACACAGTTCTAGATAGACTTTGTCGGTAAAGGGAAAGAAGTTGAGGAGTTTCTCTCTTATAATGACTGTTGTGAGATCATTTGCTGGGTTCAGGGTTAAGGAACACAGCAGGAGTGACTGTGAGGTTGAAACATGAGGGGAGCAATAAACATGAAGAAGAACTGCTATCGGAGATGGAAGACCCACCTGAGTGTGCACTAGAGTCTTCAAATTTGGAGTAATACCTGTCTGAATTTGGTTTGAGTTACCTGTTCTTTAATGAAATTGTCTTTGGTCCCCGTATTAGGGTTCTCCAGAGAGAGTTCTCCCTGTCTCAAAAAAAGTATTGTACATTAATACTACATAATATTATGCAGCTAGTTAAGAGAATGGACTAGATATTTATAACGAAATGTTGAGTTAGAATTGAAGAAAAATATATACAGTGTGATTATTTATAAATATACAAATGAAAACCTCTATGTGTTTTAAAACATTAGAAAAAGTATTCAGAGAAACTTCAGTCTATTAACATCGGTTTTGTCTAGGACTGGGATAGGGAGAAGAAAACAATATTTTTCTTTACATACTTCTGTGTTGTTTGAATTGTTAAAACAAATGCTTATTACCTTTTTAAAAAAGGAAATAGAAACTGAAATGAAGAAGTAGTCTGCAGCAAAGAGAACTATTAGGATATATAGATATATGACAGGGGATTTATTAGGGGAATTGGCTCATGTGATTATGGAAGATGAGAAGTCCCACAACAGGCTGTTTGCAAGCTGGAGATGCTGGTATGCTGGGAGTGTGGCTCAGTCCAGGTCTGAAGACAGGATGGTGGGGGTGCTGGTGTTAAGTACTGGAGTCCAAAGGCCACATAGCCCAGTGTTTTGATGTCCAAGGGCAGGAGAAGAGTGCATCCCAGTTCCAGAAGAGAGAAGCTGTTTTTGTTCTATCCAGGCTTCCAGCTGATTGGATAATGCCTGCCCACATTGAGGGCAGATCTTCCCCTTTTAGTCCACTCAGACTCACATACCAATCTCCTCTGTAAACACCCTGACTGAGATACCCAAAATTAATGTTTTACCAATTCTCTAGGTTTTCCTAATCCAGTCAAGTTGACATCTAAAATTAACCATCATAGTCTCCTTTCTTTTCTCGCCTTCTTTGGTTCCATCTCCCTCCCCAGGCTTTGTTTTCATTCATTTTATATTCGTTTTATGTTCTTCCTTAGTTTGTATTTTGTTTTCTGTTTTCTTTCAAGGAATGGAACTTTGCTTTTGTACCTATCTGAACTGACTAAACTGTCTGTCTGTGAGACACTGTATTCATTTATATACAGCTCAAAGCACCTCCCAAACCAATGTCCAATTGATTGTTGCTGAAATAAATTTAATTCCACATAGAAAATAATTGGATAGTATCATCCTGATTAAAACACTTCATAGTTGTGACATGAAATAACTATTCTTCTTCCTATTATTATTGGAGACAGGGTCTTCCACTGTTGCCCAGCCTGGAGTGAGGTAGCATGATCATGGCTCGCTGCAGCCTCAACCTCCTGGGCTCAAACAATTTTTCCACCTCAGCCTCCCAAGCAGCTGGAGTACAGGTGTGTGCCACTATGGACAGCCACCAATGGTTTTTAAAAAAAATTCCTGCAAACTAATTTTTCCTCACATGGAAATTGTATATTTGGTCATGTTTTGCTTATAAGAATTTTAAACTTTACACCACCCCCTACCCCCACTTTTTTTTAAAACAGGGTCTTGCTCTATCACTCAGGCTGGAGTGCAATGTGGCAGTATCACAAATCACTGCATCCCTGACCTCCCAAGTTCAAGCAATCCTTCCAGACCTGGTTAATTTTTTTGATTTTTAGGAGAAACGGGGTCTCACTATGTTGCCCAGGCTAATATATACCCTTTGAATTCATACATTTTTATTGCCATAAAATGCCACAAAGATCATTGAATTAAAAATGTCCTCTCTTATAGAAACTAAGGACCAAAAAGTAAGGTGATTTGTTCAAAACTGCAAAGGTATTAAGTGACAGTATCAGAACCATGTCTTTCTTTTTCTTTTTGTATTTTTTATTTTTGAGATGGAGTCTCACTCTGTCGCCTAGACTGGAGTGCAGCGGCGCGATCTCGGATCAATGTAATCTCCACCTCCCAGGTTCAAGTGATTCTCCTGCCTCAGCCTCCCGAGTAGCTAGTAGTTGGGACTGCAGGCACGTCCATGCCCGGCTAATTTTTGTATTTTCAGCAGAGATGGGGGCCTCACCATGTTGGCCAGGCTGTTCTCAAACTCCTGACCTCAAGTGATCCACCCGCCTCAGCCTCCTAAAGTGCTGGGATTACAGGTGTGAGCCACCGCGCCTGGCCAGAACCATATTTTTCAACCCAGTATTCTTATACCATGATTTCCTCCCTTAATTTGAATTTTACATTGTATTCTATTTATAATAGTTAAATTAAAATAGCAGTTATTTCTGACAAAGCTCCATCAAAATCAATATGTTGATTACCAATTTTAAAGATGCCACTGTGGGTTTCTGTTGCCGTGAGACAGGCTTGGTATTTTAAGTGCCTGGTAAAGTGCAACACACCAAGTGGACATTCAGTTGAAGGCTGTTTTATGATGCATATCATTTGTGCTTTTTACAGTTAAAATCAAATCTAAAATGTTGACAACAATGGTTGTTATATCAACTTTACTCCTCCATTTTATAGCTCATCTTTTATTGATTTAGAACTCTGTACCTCTTTACTATACTGCAAATTTAAAAAATACGAAGACATCAGAGAGACTAAATCTTTACGTGCAAACATAACGATGAGGATGCTGCTTATACAGAAATACACATGGTCTTTTCTCTAGGGAGACTATTACAAACCACCACTCTCCTATTTGCACATGAAAGTAGAAACCGGCAAGGCGCTGTGGCTCACGCCTGTAATTCCAACAGTTGGGGAGGCCAAGGTGGGCGGATCACAAGATCAAGACATCAAGACCATCCTGGCCAACATGGTGAGACCCCTGTCTCTACTAAAAAAAAAAATACAAAAATTAGCTGGGTGTGGTGGCACGTGCCTGTAATCCCAGAAAGAAAGCAGAAACCACAATGACATTAAAAGTATTTTTCCTTAAGACATGCTCATATGATCTAGGAGGCCAACAGTAAAAACTTGAAAACTGAATTCTCTTCTAGGAAATAAATACATCAAAACACTTGGTATCTTTTAGTTTTGATGAAACTAAAATCGTTATTATCAATTTTAAATAGTTTTCTATTTGGCAGATTTTATCAGTTGGGCTTTAAATTTTGAGAAGGAACATTTTCCTAAAACAAAACTGAGATTTTTTAAATGTAAAACATACACAGAAGAATGTTGCACCAGGAGTCCACATCAGGAGTTAAACTCCTAAAGCAGGACTCTAGAGTGAATCCTAGAGATTGCATAGGTAACAAAGCTACACCCTTATTCTGTTGGATGGCTCGTGTTGATCTGGTTACATCTTTCCACAGTAATTTTCTTAACAATCATCCTTTATAATCATTTTTTATATCCAAATAATATACGATCTGTACTATTTGCTCTGATTATGACAGGGAAAGGTTCTTTGTAAGAATTTTGTTCTTCCATCAGAAGAAAGTATTTTAACACCTCTAGCTAATTTTTCCCTCAAATATCCCAAATACAGTAAAGCCATCGAAATTCCCAAACTCCATACAAAAAACAGTACACTGTAAAACTCCAAAGACTTTCAAAGCGACAAGGCTGCCACTCATGTGTTCCTTCAGCAAGTGCCAGGCGCTGTTATGAAAGTGATAAGATATTGTCCCAATCCTCACAGTGTGAGTCAGTGAGCAGACTCAACAGAATGGGTATGATGAGACTGCCAGAAAAGCGACGTCCTCAGGGTGGGAGGAGGGGATACGGCAACCAGCCTAGTCTGCGCGCATGCGGCAGAGAAGCGGCCTTTCCGGTGGACCGCGGCAAAGTGAGGAGGAAACTCATCCCGGGCAGGGGTCAGCGTGGATGGGAGAGCGCAGCGCGCGCGGACAGGAAGAAAGGGGGCAGTGACAGGAAAAGGTGTGAGCGCGCGGGTGAAAGCGACTGGGACCTGGGTGAGCCGCGCACAGGGAGCAGAGCTTAGTCCCTGGGGAGCCGCAAGCAGGACAATAGCGTGGGCAGGAGGACTGGAAGGGCTGCTGGTAGAAGATGAGGGACACTGAGGACAGGCAGAGCAACCAGGAGCTTGCTGAGTCGACGAGAAGAGAAACTAGGAGATTTAAGAGTTAGTGACTTTGAAAAAGCCATAGAACTTCTGAGGTAAAACAAAACATTTAACAACCCGCCGGGAAGGAGTGGAGGATGGCACACGGGTCACTAACCACAAAGCGAAGGTCTTTAAAGTAAATCATAGTCAAGTTTTTGTTGTTTGAGACAGGGTCTCACTTTGTCGCCCAGGCTGGAGTGCAGTGACACTATTTCGGCTCACTGCAACCTCGGCAGCCCACCTCAGCCTCCCGAGGAGCTGGAACCACAGGCGCGCGCTCCACGGCCGGCTATTTTTATTTTTTGTAGAAAGGAGGACTACGTTGCTCAAGCTGGTCTCGAACTCCTGGCGTCAAGCGACTTGCCAGCCTCGGCCTCCAAAGTGCTGGGATTACAGGCGAGAGCCACTGCGCATCTGGCCCAAATTTAATTTTGTGATGCGGAATTAAGACGTGGTAAAGCCCCTAGGCTGGGCGAGTCAGCCAGGAAAGCTGTCCCCTCGGCATCTAAAAAAAATGCCCACCAGAAAGGAAAAAACGTGCCAACTCTTCACCCCGCGGGCTGCATTTCTGGTGGGCAACGCCGCTAGGTGAACACTCAGTCCACTGCAAACATACGGACACTCTTTTCAACATCAGATTATCATAAAGATAGAAGAGCACACCCCACGCAAAATCCTTCCTGTCCAGTCCCCTTAAAGCCTCTTTCACTGTCCTTCGCGACGCAGCCAATAAAGCCGCCAAAGGAGCTCTGAGGCCAAAGTACACGCGCAGCGCATGCGCACCCTCCTCGGCGTGGGCGGAGGGCGGGGCGGGAAGGACGTTTCCCAGAAGGCCCCTACATCGCAGCTGCCCTTCCTCCCGCTCTCAGGTCTCGTGACGTGACTCCACCCACCACACTCCTCGGTCGCAAACAGCAGTTTGCCAGCGCCCCCCTGCGGTCCGGCTGGGTGCTGCGGACGTGCACGCAAGGCCAGAGTGAGCGAGTAGGCAGAGTGCTGCGAGTCCGGCCGCCGCCGTCGTCACCGTAGCGCGCCGACTTGGAGCCGAGCGGAGCGAGGGAAGGGAGGAGGAGGGAGACGCGCGGGGAGAGAGGGAGGAGGCTAGACAAGGCGGGGTGAGGGGGAGCAGCGGTGGCGCAAGCCGCGCGGAGCAGCGCAACCTGGGTCGCTGCCGCCTCCGGACCAGGCCAGCGGAGTCAGTGTCCCAGAGACCCTGTAACCCCTCAAAGCGGACGAAGGAGTCCATGTTGGGGAACTTGGCGGCGGATTGACTGGGACCTATAAACCTACTGTGGGGCCGCCGCCGGACCGAGCGCCTCGACTTCGGCCTGAGGTAAACACGGGCCGACCCGCGGGGTGGATGGGCTTGGGCAGCTGTCGGGGCGAGGCCGGGGTTGGAGGTCGGCTCACAGCGCTGGAGCGGGCCTGGGGCGACGCGAGGACTGACAAAGTTTTGGAATCTCGCGCGGCCCGGGCGGCGTAGTGCGCTGGGAGGAAAGTTGGAGCTGCCTCTCCAGGTGGGGGAGGCTGCGGCTGGGAGGGTCCCTTTCCATCTCGCTACCCCGCGAGGGAGGCCCGGCTCCGGGCCGCTGCAGCCGCCTCTCTGTCGCACTCAGTCCCATTTCCTCCTTGTGGCCTACGCGCCTCCCGCCGCCTTAGCTGGCGAGCCTGTCCCCGCCCGGGTGCAGGGTCCTGCGGGGGGGAGAAGGGGCTCCATGCCAGAACGGCCGCAGACACCCTCCTCACTGCAGTGGAAACGTGTCCTGCTGAGCTTCCGGGCACTCCCGACCCCGGTATCGGCTTTTCTTGAGAGGCTCTGGTCGCGAGCGTCCAAGCCCGCTTGTGAAACCAAACTTTACTACGCTGTGACCTCTCAAGTGCACGAATGGGGAAGAACCGGCGCTTCTAAGCGTCAGCCTTTTCACTGGGTGCTCTGAACTACAAACTACTCTCCAACCCCCAATGTTTTAAACTCGCTGCCTGGGCTGACAACTACCGGGCCGGGAGATCTAAATTTAGCCTAATCCGTTGCCCCTCCTCAGACCTAGGAAATTTGAGTCATTAAAAAGATTTCTTACAGATGTAACGTGTATTTTGAAAAATTGTTTCAAAGTAGACGCCTAGTTTAGAGTACTTGATTTAGACATTCACAGATGCAAATGTTGAGTTTTGAAATACCCCCAATATATTTCCGTAGCGCATTACATAAGTGCCTACCAGTTGAGTGTTTTTCATTCATTTTGGATTACATTTTGGCCAACACACTACCAGTGAACTAAGATACTTAGCAAAAATGCTGAAAAATGTTTTTAATGCGTTGTGTAGTAAATGCTGATGTTACATTTTCTCCGATTTGGGAATTTCCCCCGAATTTTGGGAAATGCGTGTTAATAGGTGCATTATTTTTTCATTTTAAAAGAAAAATTAATTTATACATGTGACTACCTACCTCAGCAGCAGAATATCAGGGCAGTACATTTTAAAGTAACGATTGGTTTTTTCATTTTATTATTGTATTAAAATTTTGACACATAAACAAGTCTGTTTCTAAACAATTGCTTTCTCTTTCCTGTTTCTTTGGCAGTTGGCTTGATCATCTCACTATTTTGTTTAAAAGATGCAAGAATAAGTTTATGGGCTTTTTGTTTTTGTTGTTTCAACTGATTGGGCAAGAGAAATGAAATCTTTAAACTGTCTTTGGATTGCTTTTGTTTTATATCCTATCGGATCATCTGAATTTATATTTTTTATACAATGTGAGTTTTTAAGAAATAGTACTCAGGGTAGCTGCATTTTAGCCATAATGTTTTTTGGTGCTTGCAAATATTTTAAGTCATTCACTTTTTCACATTCGAATGGTGAACTTTTTGCCTGAGAGTTTGAGTACATTTTAAAATTTCATTGGGGTAAAATTTCAGTGTTTGTTTACTGTAAGTATACTTGTGATTTAAAGACATTTTTCAATATAAAGGGGAAGAAAACTAGAAGAAAATGTAAAGTTTCTAAATATGTTGCCTGAAAAAATGTCATGGAGAAAATTTTAAGGAGAATTTTTTTTTTTCTGTTAATGCCTTCATGTGGTAATGGGGCCAGTGTGTTAAGATGGAAACTTGTCAGGAGTAACTCAGCTCCCCATCGTCCTGTGGCACCAACTAGAGCTGAGACAGTTTTCTTGAAAACCTGTGCTTTTATTCAGCAGAGATAGGATGAATCAGTGCAGTTATATGATACTGTTGATTTATCATCAATAACATCTTTTAGTAATAAGGAAGTACAGTATTATATACTACCTATCAACTTAATACTGAACTTTCAAGGTATATCAGAAATAGTTGTAGTACCTTAAAGAGGGTGGCAGGCATAAAAGGAATAAAGTCAACTGTAGAATAATTTTCATTGTAACTTCCTTTAGCAAGTTCTGCCCTCATCTGCTCTTGTCTTTTAATGGATGTAAATTGTATTTTGACTTACCTTGCCCGGGGAAATAAAGAAACTTAAAACCCATATTTTTATTAGTCCTCCCCCCCAAATAAATTAATAACTTTGCACCGTGTCTTGCTTCTGAGCAGTAATAACTGTTAGTACCGCTGAGTAGAGCCCAGAGTTAAAATATTAGGTATCATTCTTTTACTATTCCCAAAACTCATCTTTGTATTGTATTTTTTTTTAAGTTGTGGCTATGAACTTTATGAATTCCTGGTACATAGACACATTAGAAATTCAATACAAAATGTAAAAACACAACCACTATTTTGCTTGCAGAATAACTTCCTAAAAAGTCACTGTGACTTGCCAATCTACAGTCTTTAACACTCCATAGACAGAATGATCCTGATAAAATGTCAGGTCATGTAACTTCTATTCTCAAATGGCATTCCTTCTCAATCATAGTAAATTCCATACTCCTATGGCCTACAAGACTCTCTGATTTGAGTCTCTTCTTCCTCTCTGACTTCATCTCCTTACCATTACTCCAGTCTCTTTTCCCCTATGTTATTGTGGTCTTCTCTAACTACTGTGTATAAAACAACAGCCTTCCCCCCATCCCCTCAATATTTCCTACCTATTTTTACACCAGATTTTTCTCCATAGCCTTTATCATTTTGCAACATACCGCATAATCTACTAACTGTTTATTGTATATTTTCTTCACTCTAATGTATCTTCTGTGAGATCAGCATTTGTCAGTTTTGGTCACTGTTTTCCCCCTAAACACCTGAACAGTGCCTTACATGTGAGTTAATGAGTTAACTTGCTTTCAGCTATAAACATTACAAATAATGATTGTGGTTTGAAACTTAATAGACTAAGCAAGTCTCAGTCTGTGGCATAAAGTGCCAGGTTACTTATATCCATGCACATGGGCCATGTTCATTTCAGGGGTCCATGTTTTTTGTTGTTGTTGTTTGTTTTGTTTTTGCTTTCAGATAGCATCTCATTCTGTCTCCCAGGCTGGAGTGCAGTGGTGTGACCACAGCTCTTACTATAGTGCCCAGGCTGGTCTCAAACTCCTGGGCTTAAGTAATCATCCCACCTTGGCCTCCCAAAGGGCTGGGATTACAGGAATAAACCAACAAACCCAGCCTAAGGGTTTTATGTTTTTAGAGGAGTATGATGATATGTGACCTTGAAACTATCATTTGTCTTAATATAGAAGGAACTAAGAATGCCTTAGCTAAGAATAGAGCAGTGTATTAGTCCGTTTTCACGCTGCTGATACACCTGAGACTGGGAAGAAAAAGAGGTTTAATTAGACTTACCAGTTCTACATGGCTGGAGAGGCCTCAGAATCATAGTGGGAAGAGAAAGACACTTCTTGCATGGTGGTGGCAAGAGAAAATGAGGAAGATGCAAAACCAGAAACCCCTATTAAAACCATCAGATCTTGTGAGTCTTATTCACTACCATGAGAACAGTATGGGGGAACCACACCCGTGATTCAAATTATCTCCCACCAGGTTGCTCCCACAACACATGGGAATTGTGGGAGTACAATTCAAAATGAGATTTGGATGGGGACACAACCAAACCATATCAAGCAGTATAACTATCTTATTGTTAAAAATGTAATTTAGAAGCCATATTTATTTCCTGTAGTTCCAGAAGGCAGAACTAGGATTGTGGTGATGCGTATTGAAAGGGAGGAGAGAGGTAGCAAGAGATCTGGGAGAAGTAGGAGGCTTTTTCAGTAGTCTGAGAGAGATGAAGATAACTTAAATTAGGATGATAATTGTGGAGATGGGCTCAGTGGATGGGATTTGAGACTAGCAGGCCTCAGTTAGTAGACTAAAAGTGAGGGAGAAAGAAATTTCAGAGATTACTTCTGGGTTGCACTCCTGGGTTGATAGTGGTACCAGATAAGGAGCAGAGCTCTTTTTGGTTTTGACATATCAGGCTTAAGGTACCTTTGGAGTTTTCAGGTAGAAATTTCTGTAAGCAATTAGATATATGATTCTAAAATTCAGTGGAGGAGTATGGGCTGGAAATGGAAAACTGGAGTCACCCATACAGGTAATCGGAACTATAGAGATGGATGAAATTGCTTAGGTGAGGGAATATAAGTTGGGGGAAAAAAAAGCCTAGGATGGAACCACAATGACCTCTAACATTTAAAAAAGTTTGCTAGAAGGTTGTGAGCTCCCAGAGAATACTGTGAAGATCAGAGTAGTAGAGGGTGAATGGGGTGTTACAGAAACCAAAGGAGGAGAGCGTTTGTTACAAGGAGAGAGAAGTCAAGGAGAGAGAGTTGGGTCAAGTGTTGATAAGAGTTGAATAAGGTAAGAACTAAAAAAATTTTTGTTGACTCTAACAATGAGAAACTCATTGCCCTTTTGAACAAGCAGGACAGTAAGGTTCTTTGAAATTGATGGTTCTGTAATTGCTTAAAAGTATTGAGATCAAAGTTTAAGAAATTATCACCCATTTTACAGAAGACAGCTAATGTTTATCAGGTATTTACTATGCGTCAGCTACTGTTGTAGACATATTACCAATGTTTTCATTTGATCTTTTTAGTAGCCTTGCAATGTTGAATGTCTTATTCCATTTTACAGAGATGAGTCTGGGGCTCTGGCGAAGTTAAATGACTTATGTGTCAGAGAAGTTGCTAAGTATCTATACCTTTCTTTTACCCTAGACTTCTCAGATGTACTTTTAGAGGTGTCTTTTAGTTGTAATTTTGACAATAAGGTAAAAATTAATTAAGTTTTTCTTTTCTTTTTTTTTTCTTGTATATAGGTTTAGGAGTCAATCAGACCTGGTTTTGAACTCTGGTTGTCCTGGATGACTGTCACCTTTTATAGCTGGGTGCAACTGACTTTCAGCCTTTAGTTGTTTATTGTATCAGTTGCCTCTCAGCCTCTAGATCAGTGCTGTCCAGTAGACAGTTCTTTAATGATGGAAATGTTCTGAATCTGTATTGCCCAGTATAGTAGTTGATAGTGATGTGTCTATTGAACACTTGCAACATGGGCAGTGCAGTTGAAGTACTGAATAGTGGTTATTGTATTGGATGATGCAGATATAGATCAAAGGTCATTGAGAATCTCCTAAATAATAAAGCAGGGTCTTATAAAAAGAAGAGGTGAAAGTACATACCGTTCTTCATTTGAAAGGAACACTGCTTTACCTGCTGTAAGTGAATTTTATAGGTAACTGTAAAAAAAAATCTTAAACCTTCAGAAAAGTCCCTAGTACAGTACAAAGAACTTTTCCCCCTTGAGTCATTTGAGAGTTAGTTGTAGAATCCCACTTAAGTTCCATGTACTCTACAAAGACCTTTTTCTTCCTAAACCAGTTGAGAGTAAGTTGCAGGTACAGTCTCATCACCTCAAACAAATACAAGGACTTTCTGTTGTAAAACTACAACATAATCACCAAAGTTAGGAAATTGGCATGGTGTGGTGGCTCACACCTCTAATCCAGCACTTTGGGAGACAGGCGGTAGGATCACTTGAGCCTAGGAGTTTGAGACCACCCTGGGCAACATGGTGAGACCTTGTCTCTACAAAAAAGAAACAAAATTAGCTAGGTGTGGTAACACGCACCCGTAGTCTCAGCTACTTAGGAGGCCAAGGCGGATCACTTGAGCCCAGGAGATCGAGGCTGCCGTGAGCTAAGATTGCACCACTGCATTACAGCCTGGACAACAGAGCAAGACCCTGTCTCAAAAAAAAAAAATCAAGAAATTAATCTTACTATATTGTTGGAATCTAACCTCAGACCCCATTCAAATTTTGCCAACTTCCACAGTAGTTTCCTTTGTAAGAAGATCTTGAATTCAAGTTTGATACTTCCTTTTTTTTCATATGTAGTTTTTTCATGTGTAGTTTTCTTTCTGTAGGATGCCAGATATTTCCTTATGGTTAGATTAAGAATATATACTATTTGATAATAATGATGTTGTGTTTTTCTCATTGTGTCCCATCAAATGGCATATAATTTCTGTTTGTCCCATTACTGATGATGTGCACTTTGATAACTTGATTGAGGTAGTGTCACCCAGGCTTCTTCACTGTAAAGTTACTTTTGTCCCATTAGTAATTAACATGTATTTTGTGGAAAAGTATTTTGAGACTGTATAAATAGTCCATTCCTTATTAAACTTGCCATTTATTTATTCCAAAATTGTCTCAGCTTTGGCCAATGAAAGCCCTTCAAGCTAGTTTCTGTTTTCTTTTGACTTGCTCTTCGCACTTCCTTTTTTTTTTTTTTTTTTGAGGTGGAGTCTCTCTTTGTCGCCCAGGCTAGAGTTCAGTGTGGTGATCTTGGCTCACTGCAAACTCTGCCTTCCAGGTTCAAGCAGTTCTTGTGCCTCAGCCTCCCATGTAGCTGGAATTACAAGCATGGGCCATTACACCTGGCTACATTTTGTATTTTTAGTAGAGACAGGGTTTTGTCATGTTGGCCAGGCTGGTCTTGACTCCTGATCTCAAGTGATCCACCTACCTGTCTTGGCCTCCCAAAGTGCTGGGATTATAGGCGTGAGCCACGACACCCAGCCACTTCCTTACTTTTGACGTAAGAAAACAAAGCTCATTTTGTAATTTCCTTGCTCCAGCCCTGGAATCAACCATTTCTCCAAAGAGGGGTTGCTTTTAGTGGAGAAAAGTATCTGGAAAACAAGACTTGGATGCTCTAATTATTTCAGTGTCTTTGTGTAGAAAACCATAAATTGGTACCAATTTCTCCTTTCTCTCATTTCAGTCCACAAGATTTGTCCTCATTTTCTCCATTACCAAATTTATAACTCCCTTCTAACTAGGAGAAATCTGACTCATTATCCATACTTACTAAATTTGATCAATCCCCTGCATGTGGCCAATTTCCCATTGCCTTTGCTGTTCTCTACCTTCTTTGCATAACTTTTTTCTCTACTTAGGCTCTGACATTCTGTCCTGGGATGTACCCCTTACTCCATACTTCTTAAATACCCCATACTGAAGATTTTACCATTCTGCTTGAGCCCTAATAACCTTAATCTGGGTTCCCTCACTATTCCTAACATGGACGTTTTACTCACTATCTTGGGCTCCAATGCCTCCAGCCAGAATAGCAGCATATAGACATGTTCTTTTAAAGTTTATGCTTCTTTTTGTAGATTATTATACCAACACTTTTAGTGAAAATTTTAAGTGTTCTCAAGAAATTTAAAGCCTCTTGAGTAAATGTAAACCCTCTTGAGACTCTCATATCTCTACTAGGGATAAGACTAAACTTCTTCCTTTTTTACCCTTTCTTTTACCCTAGACTTCTCAGATGTACTTTTAGAGGAGTCTTTTTGTTGTAATTTTGACAATAAGGTTAAAATTGGTTCAGTTTTTTTTTTTTCTCCTTTTTCTTTTTTGTATATAAGTTTAGGAGTCAGTCAGACCTGGTTTTGAACTCTGGTTATCGTGGATGACTATCACCTTTTATAGGTGACCTAATCAGTATCTCCATTTCCTCACCTAATTTTTAAATAACATTTACCTAAGTCCAGTGGTAATAGCCACTAACTCTGTCTCTGTTCATACTCTTAAGTTAGCTTTGTTTAGTGGGCGATTTTTAAGCGTTTTTAATGCAGTGTTCTGTTGTTCAGTATTGATGGTATTTTATTTTTTTTAATGTACTGTGTTGCGGTACTTTGAGGATTAAATGTGGAAAGGCATGCCAGAATATTTAGTTCATTGTACAGTATACTCATTGTGAGTATATTGTAAGCACTCACTCTACCCGTAGTTCTGAATTCCAGGTTTGTTGATATCTATGTGTCCTTTAGGTCTGTGCTCTAGGGGAACTTAGTCCTAATCAGGCCTTGTTTATTGATATCCAGTCTTATATCCATTTTCTTCTAACTAGTTTCCCGTACTTTCCATCTGCACCTGCCAGCTCACCTTTCTATTACTGCATGAAGCTCAAAATCCCCAATTTAAACATCTCATAAACCACTTTCAAAACAGATAAATGGGAGAGCGGTGGAATTTAAGTCCACCTAAGGAAACACAAAGTCCTAACTTGGACTTAAGTACCTTATGTTTTTGCACTTTATTATTATTTTTCTTTACTCCTCAGTCATTAGTTACTCACCCACTGGTACATTTAAAAAATGTCTTAGGAACTCTTTGCCTATTTCTACATTTGGCACTTAGCATATGCTGTGTTGTTCGTCTTCTATATCCTATGTCTCCAGGTGTACTCTTTGTACCAGGAAGGGATACAATATCTTAATCTGTCTTTATATTCCAATACCAGGTTCAGTTCCCTGGCTCCAGTAGTTATTTAGCACTTAAAGTAAACCAAAACAGAAATACAGACGTTAAAGAGAGCAGCCAAAACAACACTGTTTTGAAAATTCTCTAGGATCAGTAAAACAGTTTACAAATGATAGGTTTTGTTTGTCTGTTTTGTTTTTGAGACAGAGTCTCATTCTGTCACCCAGGTTGGAGTGCAGTGGCACGATCTCGGTTCACTGCAACCTCCACTTCCCGAGTTCAAGCAATTCTGTCTCAGTCTCCTTAGTAGCTGGTGTTACAGGCGTGCACCACCACAGCCGGCTAATTTTTGTATTTTAGTAGAGATGGGGTTTTGCCATGTTGCCAGGCTGATCGCTGATCTTGAACTCCTGATCTCAAGTGATCTGCCCATCTCAGCAGTGGGCACCTCCTGAAGTGCTGGGATTACAGGCATGAGCCACCGCCCCTGGCCCCGATGGGTGATTTTTTAATGTAAATTTACTTGTAACACGGTTTTGTATACCTAGGTGGCTTGTCAAGAAGAATGCTTCTATAAACTGTTATAATGAGGAATAAATATTAATGACTCAAAAAATTCATAAGCAATCATTCACCTGAAAACCTCATCATAGAAAAGACTTCAGATAGGACAGTTTTAATGTAACAGGTCATATTTCTCTAGGAACTGTTGTGCATGTCCAGTTACTTAATGCATCAACATGAGTAATGTGAGGGAGATAACCTGAAACAAAATAGCTTCATTGTTTCAAAACTGCCACAGAATTAGATTTAATTAAAACTGAATGGAGCATAGACAAATCCAATTAGGCCCTTTAAAAAGTTTTAAAATATAGTTCATATTAATATAGCCATTCCAGCCATCTTTTATTATTGTTTGCATTGTTTATCCTTTTCTATACATTTAACCTGTCTTTATTTTTAAAGGGCGTTTCTTATATACAGTAATATAAGTCAGTCTTTCTTTAAAATCCAGTTTGATAACCTCTTTTAATCGGTGTGCACAATTATTTACATTTAATATAATTATTAATGTTTGCTCCTTTATTTCCTTCCTTTTTTAGGAGATGTGGAGAGAGACAGGGTCTCACTCTGTCCCCCAGCTGAAATGCTATGGGATGGCCATAGGTCCCTGCAACCTTAACCTCCTGGGTTCAAGCAGTCGTCCTGCTTCAGCCTCCAGAGTAGCTAGTAATATAGGTGCATGCCCCCACACTCGGCTAATTTTTTAAATTTTTGGTAGAGATAGGTGTCTCGTGTTACCCAGGCTGGTCTTGAACTCATAGCCTCAAGCAGTCCTCCTTCCTCAGACTCCCAAAGTGTCTGTCCTTTTTTAGATTATATGAATATATTTTGGTATTTTATTTTCAATGTAACCCTTGGTTTTTAAACTCATCTCTCTGTATTATTGTTTAGTGGTTGTGTTAGAGCTTCATGGTCCATTTGAGTAGCCAGTAACTATATATGTGACTCTTGAGCACTTGAAATGTGATTAATTTGAGTTGAGATGTACCAGAAGTATAAAATATACACTGGATTTTACAAAAAGAATGTAAAATAGCTCATTAAACAATTATTACATCGATTACATCTTTAATAATTTTTTAATTGATTACATGTTGAAATGATAATATTTTGTACATATTGGAATCCACCATTCAATCCAGCAGTCCCACTAGTGAGTATCTACCCAAAGGAAAAGAAATCATTGTATGAAAAAGACACATGCACACACATATTTATAGTAGCACAATTTGCAGTTGCAAAGGTGTGGAACCAACCTAAGTGCCCATCAACCAACAAGTAGATAAAGAGAATGTAGTATGTATACACCATGGAATACTACTTAGTCATAATGTCTTTTGCAGCAACTTAGATGCGGCTGGAGGCCATTATTCTAAGTGAAGTATCTCAGGAATGGAAAACCAGATATTGTATATTCTCACTTATAAGTGGGAGCTAAGCTATGAAGATACAAAGGCATAAGATTGATATAATGGGCTTTGGGCTGGGCACAATGGTTCATGCCTGTAATCTCTGCACTTTGGGTGGCCAAGGTGGGCAGATCACTTGAGGCCAGGGGTTCAAGACCAGCCTGGCCAACATGGTAAAACCTCATATCTACTAAAAATACAAAAATTAGCCAGGCGTGGTGGCACACACCCCTAATCCCAGCCACTCCAGAGGCTGAGGCATGAGAATTGCTTGAGTCTGGGAGGTGGAGGTTGCAGTGAGCCAAGATCACCCCACTGTACTCTATATAGGCTGGGCGACAGAGTAAGACTCTGTCTCAAAAATAAATAAGTAGAATGATATAATGGACTTTGGGGACTCAGGGTGAAGGTTGGCAGGGGGTAGGGGGGAAGGGTTAAAAGACTGCATACTGAGTACAGTGTAACACTGCTCAGGTGACAAGTGCACCAGAATCTTAGAAATCAGCACTAAAGAACTTACCTATGTAACCAGGAAGCACCTGTACCTCAAAATCTATTGGCATAACAATAAATTTAAAAAAAAAATTTTTTTCTTCACGTTTGCTTTGTCACAGTTGATTATGATTTACTTATTTTTTGAGATGGAGTTTCGCTCTTTTTGCCCAGGCTGTAGTGAAGTGGCACGATCTCAGCTCATTGCAACCTCTACCTCCCAGGTTAAAGCGATTCTCCTGCTTCAGCCTCCCAGGTAGCTGGGATTGTAGGTGCCAGCCACCACACCCAGCTAATTTTTACAGGTTTAATAGAGACAGGGTTTCACCATGTTGGCCAGGCTAGTCTTGAACTCCTGACCTCAGGCAGTTGACCCACTTTGGCCCCCCCACAGTGCTAGAATTACAGTCATGAGCCACAGCGCCTAGCCTTTGATTATGATTTATAAGCATTTATCTTATTTAGTGTTTATCTTATTTAGTGTTCTCTGAGCTTTGTGAATTTCTAAATTTGTGCCCTTCTTCAAGTTTGGGAGTCTTATGAACATTATTTTTTCAAATATTTTTTTCTGTACCAATTTCTTTCTCTTTATGGTACTCACATGACAAATAAAACTTTTGATTTTGTCTGTAGGACCCCGAGACTCTTCATTTTTTTCTTCATTCTTTTACTTCTCTGTTCTTCAGGTTAGATCATTTCTGTTGATTTGGCTTCATGTCTACTGATTCATTCCTTTGCATTTCTATTCTGTTATTGTCCCTTTTTTTTAGACATCGTATTTCTTACCTCTAAAATTTTAACTTTTTATGCTTACTATTTCACTGCTGAGAATTCTATCTTTTCATTTTTTTGAAAGTGTTTATTTTTTTCTCCATGGAGCATAGTTATAATTGCTATTTTAAAGTCCTTGGCCAGGCACGGTGGCTCACGCTTATAATCCCAGCACTTTAGAGGCCAAGGAGGACGGATCAGGAGGTTAAGAGTTTGAGACTGGCCTGACCAACATGGTGAATCCTTGTCTCTACTAAAAATGCAAAAATTAGTCAGGCATGGTGGTGCATGCCTGTAATCCCAGCTACTCAGGAGGCTGAGGCAGGAGAATCACTTGAACCTGAGAGGTGGGGGTTTGCAGTGAGCCAAGATTTTGGAGGTTACATTGAGCCGAGATCGTATGACTACACTCCAGCCTGCATGACAGAGTGAGACTCTTATCTCAAGTAATAATAATAATAAAGTAAAGTCCTCAATACTTCCAATATTTGAGTTATCTTGGGGTTGGCATTTATTGATTGTTTCCTTGAGAAATGGTCATATTTTCTTGTGCTTTGTATCTCAAGTAAGTTGGAACTGTATCTTGGACAATATTATGTAGACTGTAGGTCCTATAAATAGTCTTCTAGAGATGTTTTGTTTTAGCAAACAGTCCATTTAATTCAGACTGTACATTTTGGTAGTTTTTTTTGTTGTTGTTTCATTTTTGAGACAGGGTGTTACTCTGTCGCACAGGCTGGAGTGTAGTGGCAAGACCACAGCTCACTGCAGTCTTAATATCCTTGGCTCAAGCAACCCTACTGCGTCAGCCTCCTGAATAGCTGAGACTGCCTGTGTGCGCTACCACACCTAACTTTTTTTTTTTTTTGGTAGAAATTAGGTGTTGCTATGTTGCCCAGGCTGGTCTTGAACTCCTGAGCTCAAGCAGTCTTCCCACTTTACCTCCCAAAGTGCTAGGATTACAGTCATGGACCACCATACCTGGCCTCAGACTTTGTCTTGCCTTTTGGGGATGATAGTTTACCTTTAGTTTAGTTTCGGAGCCTTTGCAGTATTGCTCTGGGTCTGCCCTGTGCTAACTGAATGCTTGCATAGTTCAGCTAAGACGTGTGTAGATTCATGTGGAGAATTAAGGAATCCCCTTGATCAGACTGTCTCCAGGACTTTTTTCCACCCTCCCACCTGCAGTGTCACCCCTTTCCTGGCTCATTTGGCTAGAAACACCCAGAAAAATGAGGCTTCTCTCAGACTTTTAGCCACCTGTGCCGATGCCACTATGTAGCCACCCTTAGGACAAAGCTATGAGAGAAAAGAAAAATAAAACAGGAAGACTCAATGTAGTTCACTTCTCCAGATTTTTACTTCCCTCCACATTCTACCTGCTTTTATTTATTTTTCAGAATATAGTACTTAGATGAATACCTTTAGTATTCTGCCCGGATTTTTTGAGGTAGGCTATAGTGGGGCCTACTTCATCTTGGCCAAAACCATATTTGATAATATATCTGAAAATAAAATTTGAGTCAAATATTTATGAAACTTAAGAAATTTGAAAATCAATGGACTAGGAAGAATACTCCAAATTTTCAGGCTAAATAGCCCCGTGAATATCCTAGAGTTAATCTATAACTAGAATAACTGGGTGAGGGGAAATGAGATTTAAAAAAAAAGTATTTAAGGATGACAGATTATATTTATTCCTCAGAAAATGGGAGTATGGTGTTTCAGTTTTTGGATCTTTTTGAGAGACAGGAATCTCAGAGCTCTAAGGGGCTATTTGTTTAGGGATTATTTTGATGTAACTTTAAGGGACTTGCGTTTTTATCAGGATTATTTCTTTGGCATGGATTTATAACACTTTTCTAAATTATCACATCATTTAGAGTATTTTGTTTTAGGGATGAGTTTATTTTTGGTTTTTGACTCTTCATCCCTGTTTCCTTTCTCATTGATATATCTTACTGATATACTTTGTGGTGATGAACAAATCATATTATGTGTTAGTCATGATGAACATAGCAGAAGACTGACTAGTTAGAGATTTCACTTGAAAAGGTAGTTGGCAGTTTGTAGCGTTTATAATAAGATTACATTTAGGAGACAGTCCCAATATTACTCAATCTTTGAAAGCATTATTTTGGTCTGAGTTGATCTCTTCCAAAAACCAACTATATATACTCTTTGACAATATTTATTTTGTTAATTTGTAAATCACCTGCCCTGTTTCTTTTTTAACCTTAGACATTGATAACTAGTATCTCACTAATAACAGTTTCGTTTTTCCTATTAGTGTATTTTGGGAGGGGGAATACTAATGGTGTTTTGGAACCTGGTGGAGCAGGATGGTCTTGATCCAGTTATTCTACTCTCAGGTTCTTTGCACTAAAAGGGCTTGAAAATCACTCACTAGAGCTAATTTAAGAGAACGGAACATAGAGTTAGCTGCTATTACCGCTGGACTCAGATAAATGTTATTTAATTAGTTACTTAAATACCATAAGGAGATGGTATTCAGGTGAGTTGTTGGATAACTTATGACCCTTACAAAGTTATTTATGTGTTAGGCAGTTTAGTGTCATGGTTAAGAGCATAGGGGAGCCTGATGACCTGAATTTCAGTCCCAGCTCCACCACTTGCTAGGTGCTTCCACGATAAAATGAAGGTAATGACAGTGTCACTGTAAAATGAAGTTAATCTCTCAAGATCATAGTGGTTTTTTAATATATCATATGTAGAGAGAGGAGCTACGTGTAGGTAGAATCATGCCTGACAAATAACATGTGCTGTGGTTGTTGAACATATTTATAATTCATTCAGAGCTGTTTATTGGACACTCCTTTGAAGGCATGCTGTTGGATCTGGTAATACAGTGATAAAGAGGGCAGGTAAAAGCTTACCATTTTTGCAGTCCTTTGAATCATTAAGAATATTACCACTTCTTGTTGTTTGAATGCTTGTTAATTTTAGTGACTTGGATTAATATTTGTGTTATTTACTGGTAAGTTGCTAATGGGTTCCAGTCCTACTACTTAATGCTGGCTTGTTGATCTTGGGCATGTTACTTACTTTCATTGTATGTAAAATTGAGATGTCTCTTTTACCAGCTTCTATAAACGTTAAATGAGATAATTCATGACCTGTTAGAAAGTAGTAGCTAAAAACAATCTGAAAACCTTACACAAAAATCCAGATTTGTGGGTGTTTGTAGCATTTATAATATGATTACATTTAGGAAAAGAATCCCAGTATCTATTCATGCCTTATGCTAAAGTAGCAGAATTTTTGTTAAGTTTGCATAATATGTAATATAATCGGTATCTGGGTTAGAGTTGTAGTATTTCCTAGGAGTAGGACTGTGAAATGCTTCTTTAAATTATGTGTAAAATATTTACATGAGGGCACATTGATTTACATACATGTATGTAACATAATTGTGCTTATCTCTGAGACACCTAGAAGGATGAGTTTGTGTTTAAGAAATTCAGATAATAGGCATAGCTAAAGAAAAGAGTAGATGTCCTGTTTACTATGCAAAATAATTGCTTTTCTCCCTCTTGGTTTCATAATAGCTACTTGTACCAGTTTGTAAGGGATTAGTATGAAGAAAGTTAACAATTCTCAAAGAATCAGCCAAAGAGTAATTTTCAGCATTTGTGCAAAATAAACTAATTTCTGGAGTTGAAACTCTGTAATGTAGAGTTTTAAAAATCTTGTTTAAATAGAACGGGGTAAAATTTCAGAATCAGTGTTTTGAACATCATCCCTTTTTTCCTATTGGAGATTACATCCATTCTCGTTCTTCTGTGACAGGCATTTGTATGTGGTCATTTAATTTCACTAATTCCGCCCCTTTAACTCCTAGGATTTTTCTGTGGTTTCAGTGTTCCTACCCTCTGCAAGATTCTTGTTGAAATTTAATCCTGAATGCAACAGTATTAAGTGGTGGGACTTTAAGGAGGTGATGAGGCTGTGAAGGCTCTGCCTTCAAGGATAGAATTAGTCGCTAATATATGGATGGAATTAGTGCCTTATATAAGGTTTGGAGAGAACTAGCAGGCCCCTTTTATAAGGCCATACATGAGGGCAGAGCCCTCACAGCCTAATCGCTTCCTAAAAGCTCTACGCTTGATACTTGAAGATGCAGTAACAGATGCCATCTTGGAAGCAGGGACCAGATCCTCACCAGGCACTGAACCCGCTATGCCCTTGATCTTAGACTTCCTAGCCTCCACAACTGTGAGAAATTTCTATTTTTTATAAATTACCTGTCTCAGGTCGTTTCTGTTTTTTTGTTTGGTTGTTTGTTTTTGTACAGCAGCACAAATGAACTAAGAGAGGTCTGTGGTTATTTGCAAGTATTTTCTATGCCCTACATAATTTTCCCATTTCCTTTTTTTGGGAGGTGAGCAAGTGGACAGGCATTGTCATTTCTGCTCAGAAGTCTTTCCAAGGTACACCAAGTGTTAAAGTAAAAATATAGTTGACAGTTTTCCTGTTTTATTAAAAGGGTAAAAATTCACCAGTTCTTCCTTTACCTCTGTACTTCCATCCAGAATGCCTTTCTTCTTTTTGCTATTCTGCCTGCCATATGTGAAAATACAGTGCTGTTGATGCCAAGTGCTCCTATAATCTTCTTGGGAGGCTTGGTTGTAAAAATGAGTCTGTAACATCTCACTGCTCTTTTGCTTTTTGTCTCTAATAGGCATAAAGTTTAGTTTTCTATATGTAAACTCTACTTTTCCACATGTATAACTCTTCCCTTTAAAGAACCTGCAATAGGCGTTCAGAAATTGCCTGGTGGGAATAAATATAAGAGAGCTTCAGGTTTGACCTTACCATATAAATTAGTTATGTCACTGTACTTTAGTAAATGGGAATGAGAGTCTTGAGGATAAATGAAGATTATGTAATCAACTCTTTGTATTCTGTCCTCCATACCTTATGCAAGGGTGGGATTATTAGACAACAATTGCATAAATATATTAAAAGTTATTGAAGGACATATGCTACTGTTTACAGTTGTTTCTTATTTGGAGAAATAATGGAAGCCTGTCATATATGATGATTTCTTTATCAGACTCTCATAACTATCCAAGCACATAAAAGGCACTCATTTTTATTTTCTTAAATAAAGTACTGCATTGTAAATATATTCTTCCCGTAGAGTAGACAACTGTCACCTAAGAGTGTAACCTAACTGGGAGTCATAATGGATGTCTTCCTCCAGTGATCCCCCATGCTATCATTAGTGTTTTGGAACTGATCTGTTTCTGCAACTCTGCCTTAGAATTTAGTGGAGCTGTTAAATTGAGCCTGTTTTTAATCTCTGTATCGCTACAGGTTATAGGTCTCTGTTGTCTCTCAGACCTGTCAGTGCTCCAGAAATGAAGAAAACAGAGAGAAAACATTCAAACACCTCCTCCCAGGCTCATCTTGGGGCAGTATAATTTGGGTAACTTCTGTGTTGGCAATAGTTACAAGCATTGGAATGACTGAGACTATGAAGTTCACAGTGAAAAAGTGCCTTTCTTGAAAATGTTAACAATTTATATTTTAGTTCATAATATTTTCAAAAAATTGCTTTCATGTTAGTCTTTTTAAGAAAATGTAAATTTTATTATGTACAGTAAAATTGAGCTTTTTTGAGGTTTATAGTTCTGTGAATTTTAATACATGTATAGATCTGTTTTGCCACCACAGTCAAGATTTGCAATGGTTCTATCTCTCCCCAAAAACTATTATGCTATCTCTGTAGTCATATGTTCTCCTAACCCACGTAACTGCTGACAAGTTCTTCATCAGTATAGTTTTGCATGTAAATGCAGTTCTGTAATATGTAGCCTTTTGAGACTGGCTTCTTTCACAAAATAGAAGTCCTTTAAGATGCATTCAATTTGTTGACTGAAATGCTAGTTCATTTCTTTTTCTTGCTGAGCAGTATTTCGTTATATGATTGACTGTACCATAGTTTTTATTTTGATGAGCAGAACATAAATGTGTTCTTTTATATTGTACTGTCTTTGTTTTTTGTATCAGGATAATGCTGGATTCATAAAATGGCTTGGAAAGTGCTCATCTTCCATTTTCTGGAAGAGATGTGTTGATTTGGTGTCATTTCTTGTTTAAATATTTCGTAGAATTCACCAGGGAAATTACGTAGGCCTAGAGGTTTCCTTTTTGGAAGGCTTTTAACTACAAATTCAATTTCTTCAATAGTACGAAGACTATTCAGGTTATCTACATTATCAGTCTGGCAAGAAGTTTAAATTGTAATAATCTTTTCAAAGAATGAGCTTTTGGTTTTGTTGATTTTTCTGTTTTCAATTTCATTGATTTCTGTTCTCTTTATTTTCTCTCTTCTGCCTGTTTTCTATATATTTTGCTCCTTTTTTAGTTTCTTAACATGCAAGTTTAAATTACTGATTTGAGACCTTTTCTGATAGAAGAAATTTAATATTGCAGTGCTTTTGCTGCATCTCACATGTTTTAACTACAGATATATGTTTGGGTTCAGTCTATTTTCTGTGTGTTTCCTCTGTTTTTGTTCCTCTGTACCCTCCTTCTTTGGGTCATTTGAACATTTTTTTAGTATTTTAACTGACCAACCTGGATTGATTTGAAGGAAACTGGGTATAGTATTTACTCTTTGTTCATAGGGGATATGTTTTAAGTAGATGCCTGAAACTGCAGATAATAGCAAACTCTATGTATTTATGTTTTTCTATATGTACATACTCATGACGAAGTTTAACTTATAAGTTAGGCACCGGAAACATTAACAACAATAATGAAATAGAACAATTATAACAATATACTGCAATAAAAGTTATGTGAATATGGGCTCTCTCTCAAAATATCGTACTATACTTTACTCACCATTCTTGAGATGGAGACGGAGTGACACAAGACATTGACTGATGTTTTTAGTGGTAGCTCTAAGAATTATACATACTTAAAATTTTAGCCTACTTGGCGTTCGTATTTTACCACTAGAAGTGAAATAGAGGTCTTGTTGCCATGTATGTCCCTTTACCTTTCTCCCTTTATGTTGCAGTTGTCTTGGATTAAATGTACGCGATATAGGCATACCTCTTTTTATGCAGTTCCATTTATTGGGTTTTGTAGATACTGCATATTTTACAAATTGAAAGTTTGTGGCAACCCTGCACCAAGCAGGTTTGGTGCCACTTTTCCAACAACTTCTGTTTACTTCATGTTTCTTTCACATTTTGGTAATTCTCACAGTGTTTCAGATCTTTTCATTATTTTTATGTTTGTTATGATCTATGATCAGTGATCTTTGATATTACTATTGTAATTACTTTGGGGCACCACAAAGAGCACCCATATAAGACATAAGTTACTATGCTTATGTGTGTGCTGACTGCTCCACTGATCAGCTGTTTCCTCATCTCTCCACTTCTCCTTGGCCCTCCCTGTTCCTCAACAATATTGAAGTTAGACCAAACAGCCTTATCGCTAATATCAAGAAAGTTGGACTGATCTGGGTAGAAGGTCAAACCAGTCATAACATTCTCTTAATGCAAAGCCTAATCCAAAGCCAGGCTCTAACTCTCTTCAAGCCTATGAAGTCTGAGAGGGGCAAGTAAGCTGCAGAAGAAAAGTTTGAAGCTAGCAAAAGTTAGTTCATGAAGTTTAAGGAAATAAGCCATCTCCATAACATAAAAGCACAAGGTGAAGCAGCAAGTGCTGATGCAGAATCTGCATCAGGTTATCCAGAAGGTCTAGTTGACATCATTGATGAAAGTGGTTATACCAAGTAAAAGATGTTTAATGCAGATGAACCAGTCTCCTATTGAAAGAAGACGCCATCTAGGACTTTCATAGGTAGAGGGGAGAAGTCAGTGCCTGGCTTCAAAGCTTCCTAGGACAGGCTGACTGTCTTGTTAGGGGCTAATGCAGCTGGTGACTATAAATTTATAAACCAGTGCTCATTGACCATTCTGAAAATTCCAGGGCCCTTAAGAATTATGCTAAATCTACTCTGTGCTATATAAATGAAGCAACAAAGCTTGGATGACAGCACATCTATTTACAGAATGGTTTACTGAATATTTTGAGCTCACTGTTAAGAACAACTGCTCAGATAAAGATTCCTTTCAACATGGTACTTACTAATTAACAGTACACCTAGTCATCCAAGAGCTCTGATGGAAATATACAGAGATACATTTTCATGCCTGCTAACACAACATCTATTCTTCAACCCATTGATCAAGAAGTAATTTTGACTGTTAAGTCTTATTCTCTTAGAAATACATTTCATAAGGCTACAACTGCTTTAGACTAATTTCTTGGATAGATATAGGCAAAGTAAATTGAAAGCCTTCTGGAAAGGATTCACCATTCTAGATGCCATGAAGAACTTTCTTGAGCCATGGAAAGAGATTAAAATATGAACAGGATTGTGAAGAAGTTGATTCCAACCCTCACGGATGACGTGTAGCGGTTCAAAACTTCTGTGGAGGAAGTAACTACAGATGTGGTATAAACAGTAAGAAAACTATTATAGAATTAGAATTGGAGCCTGAAGATATGACTGATTTGCTGCAATTTTATGATAAAATCTTGAATGAAGAGTTGTTTCTTAGAGATGAGCAAAGAAAGTGGTTTCTTGAGATGGAATGTACTCTTGGTGAAGGTGTTATGAACATTGTTAAAACAGTACATAAACTTCATTGATAAAACAGTAGCAGAGTTTGAAAGGATTGACTTTAATTTTGAAAGACGTTCTGTGGATAAAATGCTGTCAAATAACATCTCATACTATGGAGAAATTTTTTGTTAAAGGAGGAATCTGTCATTGTGGCATACTTGATGTCTTATTTTAAGAAATTGCCACAGCCGCCCTGCCCTTCAGCAGCTACGATCCTGTGATTAGTCAGCAACCATCAACATCAAAGCAAGACCCTCCACCAGCAAAAAGATTATGACTTGCTGAAGGCTTAAATGATTGTTAGCATTTTTAGCGGTAAGGTATTTTTAAATCAAGTATGTACAGTTTTTAGACATAATGTTATTGCATACTTCATAGACTACAGCATTATATAAACCTTTATGTGTACTGGGAAACCAAAAATTTCATGTAACTTGCTGTATTGCAATATTATTACTCTGGTCTGAACCTAGACTCATGATATCTTTGGGGTATGCCTGTATTAGAAATCTTACCAGGAAGTGTTACAAATATTTGCTTTTAATACCAAACATTTTTAAAAGAATTCAAGATGAGAACAGTTAACTATGTTTACCCAGACATTTACTGTGTTGATCTTCCATAATTCCTCATATTATATCTCTTCTGACAGAACTTATATTTAACATTTTTTTTTTAGAGCTGGAAAAGAATTCTCATCATTTTTCTTCCACTTTGAATATCTTTTGTTTCACATTCATTCCTGAAGAATATTTTCACTAGATAGAGGATAAGTTTACAGTTCTTTTCCATTTTAGCACTTGAAGGATATTGAAGACTTACATGGTTTCTGATGAGAAATCACTAGTGATTCAGATCATTAAACTCTCTCCCCCTCATGAGTAATGCATCATTTTTTTTTCTGGGTGCTTTCAAGATTTTCCTTTGTAATTTTCAGCAACTTGACTCTAATGTGTGTCCCGGCATGGATTTCATTGGAATTATTCTGTATGAAGTTTGTGAGAACTTCTTAAACATAGAAGTTTATGCCATTCACCAAATTTCAGGAAGTTTCCAGCCATTATTTTTTCTTCTTTACTGCAGTGATTTTCCTTTTCTTGCATTCTTGACGTGAATGTTGTTTTTTTGGTGTTACATCACAGGTCCCTAGGCCTTTAATATTTTTTTTCCCCAGTATTTTTCTGTTTGTTTTTTAGATTGAGTAATTTCTGTTGGTTTATCTTCAAGTTCACTGACTCATTACTCTTTTATTTCCATTCTGCTGTTAAGTCTATCCAGTGTATTTTTATTTCCATTCTTGCTTTTTTTAGTTTCCACTTGGTTCTTTATGTCTTCTATTTGTTTGCCGTGATCATTTGGCTTTCCATTTGTTTCAAAAGTATTTACTTATACTTGTTGGAATATATATACTGGCTTTACATTTTTGTCTACTTGTTAGATAATTCATTTTAGATAATTCATCTAGCTGTGTCATCTTGGTGGTGTTTTCTTTTAATTATCTTTTCCCATGAGAGTGTTATTTTCCCAGTTCTCTCCATGCCAAGTGATTTGGGATTGTGTTCTGTACATTTTGAACATTATGTTACAAAACTTTGTCTTTCGTTTAAATGCTATGGGAAATGTTGATGTTGTTTTTAGTTTCTGTATTTTTTTTTTTTTTAAGAGACAGGGTTTTGCTGTAGCATCCAGGCTGGAGTGCATGGCATGTTTGTAGCTTACTGCATCCTTCCACTCCTGGGCTCAAGGGATCCTCTTGCCCCAGTCTCCTGATTAGCTGAGACTGCAAGTACACACCACCATGCTTGGCTCTATATTTTTTATTTTTTGTAGAGAGAGGATCTCCCTTTGTTGCTCAGACTGGTCTCTAACTACTAGCTTTAAGCAGTCCTCTCACTTTGACCTGTTAAAGTGCTGGGATTACAGACTTGAGTCACTGTGTACAGCAATATTTTTATTTTTACAGGCATTTGATCCAGTTGGGTTCAGGTTGGTCATAAGTTCCAACCAGTTTTCTGTAGGTTGTAGTTTTTTAACCTCAGTTCTGTTTTCACAACTTGACAGTACTATTTGTACTTTGTCAATATGCACTAGCCAGTAGCCAGTCTGTGCCATGTGTGGAGGTTTATCCTGTATTTTAGTTTTCAGAGTCTGGTAAGCTGCTTGGGTTTAAATCCACATACGTTCAGCTTGGGTGAGTTAGGAGTTCAAAAACAGCTTACTGTTACTTTCTTGAGTTCTGTCCTCTCTGTTATATCCATGGTATTTTCTAGATCCCTGGGATACTCTTTTCTGTCTTCTGGCCAGAAAACTGGTTTTCATTTACTCCATTTCCCACAACCGTGTCTGGATCCAAGTAATAGGAGGACAAGAGAGAAGTCAGCAAGATTGGGCTAGAGTTCTTTTATTTGGTGAGGATGGTTCCTGTCTCTCTTTCTTAAGAGTTTTAGGTTCCTGCTGCCGCCATTGTTGTTTCCTCTATTACCACCAGCTCATTTAGGAATTTGGACATAAGGAATGAGGAACAGGGAAAGAAAAAAAATAGGAAGCAATTTGCCCCTTCTTTCTGAACATTGGGAGACACTCCTTCCCTGCACCTCCTCCTTATTCACCTTGCTTTATATTTAGAAGGATTCTCTTAGAGCTTGCTGTCTGTCATTACCAGTGCCTGCTTACTAGGTTGCAGGCTTTATTAATCCCAGACCAGGAGATTCTGGATGGGGAAAAGGTAGTAAATTTTTTATTTTTATTTTTTTTTGAGACAGAGTTTCACTCTTGTCGCCCAGGCTGGAGTGTCAATGGCATGATCTCGGCTCACCGCAACATCTGCCTCTTGGATTCACCTGCCTCAGCCTCCCGAGTAGCTGGGATTACAGGCATGTGCCACCACACCTGGCTAATATTTTTATATTTTTAGTAGAGATGGGGTTTCTTCATGTTAGACTGGTCTCAAACTACTGTCCTCAGGTGATCTACCCACCTCAGCCTCCCAAAGTGCTGGGATTACAGGCGTGAGCCACTGCGCCTGGCTTTTGATGACCTTTCTAAATAAATATATTAGCTTTGAAAAACTTGTTCTATTTTCAATTCAATCTTTATTGTCTGGCTGAGGATTTCTGGCTTGCCTTTCACTTTGAAATGTTTTATTCTTTATTCATTTTACTCTTTTAAAAATGATTTGTTTAAAAAATTAGGTTTTGATCATTGTAGAGCTTAGTATGAGGTGACATTTATCATGGATTATTTTGGCACTCACTTCCTCTTGCAAACACTGAATGAGAATTTTAGGGACATTCTGAAACATATCCTTCCTGGATTGATATAGGAAACTGACTTTATTAAAAGACCTGTAAGTGTGGGTGACTTCAGCGTCTTAATTTTCATTTTATCTAGTAGGCCTCAAGATAATAGGATTATTTGTTCATCTCTGAATTGTGCTTGGTCCTTTTCTGAATATAGGTCTATAGTGGAGGAAGTGAATATAAAAGATTCCTAGAAATTGCTTTTGTTGATCAACTGCTAACAAGCAGTCAGATCACTGATAATCTTTTTAGAAACTGAACTAGAAAGTAATTCTGGGGACTGATAGGAAATAGTAACAGAAAGCAGAGCGTGTAAGTCTATTAAAACAAACATTAAGAGTTTTCTGAGTTTCATATCAATCTCAGTTTTAGTAGTTATGAAGTTTGGGTGAAATTGAAACTGTTGGTAGAAATGAAAATATGGGAAGAAATGAGTATATGTGTGCTCCAACAAAACTTTAAAAAACAGGCAGCTGGATTTTAGCGCGTTGCTCTAGTAACGGATAGTAGTCATCCCTAGACATCACTAAAAGAAAATAGCCTTGTTTATGGTTTCTCCAGGGAGAATCACATTCTTTGAGGGAGGACCAAAATTTTGGTGAAGAAGTGGGAAGAACTTAATGGTTTTATTTAAGACTAGGATTGAGGTGATAGATCCTGGATTAGTAGAAATGGTTAATGTTTGATTATTATTGCTAGACAATATCATAAGCACAGGTTTGCCTAGTGTCCAAGTCTTTAATAATTGAAATACACCACTGAATGCCCCCTCTTTTTTAAATCGAATTTTGTTGGGCAGAGGGTTGAATTTGAGGACCAATTTGTTTTGGATAGAGGATGGGAGATAAAGGATAAAGAGAAATAGACTATCTAAGAGAGGTTCCTGGAGTTATTGTGAATTCTCTGAGGATCTTATGTGAGTCAACATAGTGTTTAGGACCGGGCACAGTGGCTCACGCCTGTAATCTTGGCACTTTGGGAGACTGAAGTAGGTCGATCGTTTGAGTTCAAGACTAGCCTGGCCAACATGGTGAAACCTCGTCTCTACTAAACTTACAAAAATTAGGCGGTGGTGACGTGGGCCTGTAATCACAGCTACTCAGGAGGCTGAGGCAGGAGAATCACTTAAGCTTGGGAGGAGGTTGCAGTGAGCTGAGATCACACCACTGCACTCCAGTTTGGGTGACAGAGTGAGACCCTGTCTCAAAACAAAACAAGACCATGTAGTATTTAGCATCTTCATGAATGGTGCTTCGTCCTTGGCATAAGTGTGCCTATCATAGACTGCTCCTACTTTCCCTTTTATTCAGCTCTGTCTTTCATTTATCATATCAGTGCTCTTCCATAGTAGGGTCTGTCATGGCAAGATTGGGCTTGGGAGTAGGGTTGGTAATAGTGTGATATTTCCTCATGGCCGTTTATATTTCTCTTTTTTCTTTGTAATCAAAGAATCTGATTCTACCCTTTTGACAAAATATTACTAGAAGGCTGGGAACAATGGCACATGCCTATAATCCTGGCATTTAGGAGACCAGGGCAGGAAGATTGCTTGAGGTCAAGAATTTGAGACTAGCCTGGGCAACAGTGAGACTCCATGTGTACAAATATAAAAAATTAGTTGAGGCCGGGTGTGGTGGATCACAAGGTCAGGAGTTCAAGAACAGCATGGCCAAGATGGTAAAACCATGTCTCTACTAAAAATACAAAAATTACAGCGTGGTTGTAGGCACCTGTAATCCCAGCTACTTAGGAGGCTGAGGCAGAGAATTGCTGGAACCTGGGAGGCAGAGGTTGCAGTGAGCCGAGATCACGCCACAATCCAACCTGGGCAATAGACTCGATCTCCAAAAAAAAAAAATTAGTTGGTGTGGTGGTGTGCACCTGCAGTCCTAGCTACTTGAGAGGCTGAGCTGTAATCATGCCACCAACCATGCTGCAGCCTGGATGACAGAGCAAGACTGTTTCTCTTAAAAAAAAAATACATACACACTCATAGGAGACTTGATCAATTTAGTTGTTATTTAGAAATATTCATTATCTTTTTTCAGTCCTTTCTTTGGATTTGCTTTAGGGGAAACAAAGTGTCAAGCAACAGTTTTATTACCATTTCCTGTCTTTCTGTTGTTTCTGACAATAGTAATAATGATCTTGATAACAGCCATTTATTGAATGATGGTAGAGTCGGGATTTGAATCTAGACCTGTTAGACTTCAAAGTTTGTAGTATTAACGAGGTTGTAGATATTTTTAGATACCATGGGCTTACTTGAAGAACGGTAGGAGTAAGCAGGGAGAGGGAATTCTGAAGTGAGCTGGAAGGGAAAGGAGTTCTGTTTTGTAATAGGCAGAAAGAAACAGACTTTGGAAGAAAAAAGACAGAGAGAAGGAAAGAAGGGTAGTAATTAGAAACCAAACCAGACTAGGCTAAAAAGAATAGTTTATGTTATTAGGAACCCCTGGCTCCTTCTGATGCCCTGAGGCTTGAGGTGGCCAGCAGCTGTTAAAGTGGAATGTACATTCTTAACATCCCAAATATAACTTGAAACCATTTTTTAACAGCTGTGCTCTACAATAGCAGTGCAGCTATTAAATATATTTTTAAATAGCTGTACAGTAGCCTGTAGCACATTGGGCTATTTAAATTAACTAAAACTTCACTAAAATTTAACAGTTTCTCACATACACTGACCACACTTGGAGTGCTTGATAGAATAATTCCTTGTTGGGCAGCGGTATTCTAAAGAACTGAAATGCCTTAATACGCTACCATTATTTGTTTGTTTGTTTGTATGTTTGTTTTGGTGGGGGTGATGGTTCTTTGAGATGGAGTCTCACTCTGTCTCGCAGGCTGGAGTGCAGTGGAGCGATCTCGGCTCACTGCAACCTCCGCCTCCCAGGTTCAAGCAATTCTCTTGCCTCAGCCTGTAGCTGGGATTGCACCATGCCTGGCTAATTATTTGTATTTTTAGTAGAGACTGGGTTTCACCATGCTGGTCAGGCTAGTCTCCAGCTGCTGACTTCAAGTGATCCGCCCGCCTCAGCCTCCCACAGTGCTGGGATTACAGGCATAAGCCACTGTACTCTGCCTCACTCCCATTATTTGAACGCACTGTAGTGGCTGGCCTAGGACTCTCATTTCCATGTATTCCACTGTGGGAAAATGTGTTATGAGTTCCTTAAAACTGATTTGTATCAGTGCTTTTTTTTAAATTTCAAATTCCAAACTTCAGTACCTTCTTATATGATAAATAAAATTTAAAACTTAGACCATTCTTCCCCAATTATTATATGAACATGTATGGAGAATGACTTTCAGTATCCAGTAGAAACAGTATGTTATGGAATGGAAAGGAGCAGCTGGAAAATAGAAGTATGTTAGATCATTATCATAGGAGTAACAGACTAAAAGGATAATTTACCGTCGAAAGGTAAAGCCTAGGAAGAAACATTAAGGATAGACATTTGTAAGTTAAAATCATTGGAAAAGGTAAGTTTAGAATCTAGAATTAACATATATTTAGTAAATTTAACCATTAAAAGAAAATACAGTTTAACTTACAGTTAAAGAACTTATTAGTAAAACTAATAAGTAGTATAGATAGAATATAACTTATGATTATAGAGCCATAAATAGTTAAAACACAAAATTAGGGTATATCTAACTTTATAGGTAACTACAAGGAAAGGTATTTGTACCTACCCACATCTTACCTCTAAGGTCTGTTGACCACAAATTACTGGCTAGGACCATGGCTCTATGTGGTATTACTGTGTTCTGTTACCGGATATTCAAAGCAAAGCTTTTATTAAAAAGCGCAGATGGATCCTTATATTAAAAACTGGAGTCCAGGCAGATAGAACAGATAAACAGGACAAGTTACAAGTTTAGAAGTTGTTGAACTGAGACTTAGGACTTTTATCTAGCAAAATGCTAAGTTCCTGTCATTTTAAAAGACTAAATTAGTAACATGGCATAATCATTTTTAGGTATAAAAATAGTTAATACTGGACATGTTCAGGAACAAAAGCATGGAACTTCTAAAAATTTGGAATTCTTAAACAGTTTTTAAAGCAGATTTCTTTTCTTTTTTTTTTTTTCTTGAGATGGAGCCTTGCTCTGTTGCCCAGGCTGGAGTGCAGTGTCACAATCTCAATTCACTGCAACCTCCGCCTCCCAGGTTCAAGCAGTTCTCCTGCCTCAGCCTCCCAAGTAGCTGGGATTATAGGCACATGCCGCCACACCTGGCTGATTTTTGTATTTTTATTTATTTATTTATCTATTTTATTTTTTTCGAGACGGAGTTTCTCTTTTGTTGCCCACACTGGAGTGCAGGGGTGCAGTCTCGGCTCACTGCAACTTCTGCCTTCTCGTTTTCAAGTGATTCTCTTGCCTTAGTCTTCCAAGTAGCTAGGATTACAGGCATGCACCACTACGTCTGGCTAATTTTTTGTATTTTTAGTGAGACAGCGTTTCATCATTTTGGCCAGGCTGGTCTCGAACGCCTGACTTCGTGATCCACTTGCCTTGGCCTCCCAGAGTCCTCGGATTACAGGTGTTAGCCACCATGCCTGGCCTAATTTTTAGTAGAGACAAGGTTTTGCCATGTTGGCCAGGCTAGTATTGAACTCCTGATCTCAGGTGCTCCTCCCACCTCGGCCTCCGAAAGTGTTGGGATTACAGGCATGAGCCACCGCGCCCCGCCATTAAAGCGGATTTCTAACAAAGGCAGTCTGTAACTTGATTGAGTTTTCTCAATTTCTCAGTGATAAACTTAATGTGTACTTCATTGTATGGACCTTAAAATAGAGAAGACAGTGCTTACTATATATATATATATGGTGTGTGTGTGTGTGTGTGTGTTTATATATATTTATATATATATATATTTATATATATTTATATATATTTTTTTTTTTTTTTTTTTTTTTTGAACAGTGTCTTGCTGTGTTGCCCAGACTGGTCTTGGACTTCTTGGGCTCAAGCAATTCTCCCACCTCAGCTAGGATTACAGGCATATACCACCACACTCCACTTTAAAACATAAATTATAAATTATATAAATTAAAAAATTATAAATTAAAACATAAATTATAAATTATATATAAAGGTAGTGTGCTTAAAGGAGGAAATGTGAAAATAGCATAGGTTAGACTATTAAATAGGACAAATAAATCATTTAATTACATAAAAGAATAGTATATTACATCTGAACATCTCTTAGATTTTTAAAATACTGTGTTAACTTTCAAATGACATTTTATCACATTGAATGAACTCCAACCTTATTTTTTTTATTTTCAGATATGTAGGATAAAAGAAGGAGATAGTTTAGTATGAATTTCCCCAAATAAAAAATTAGACTTACTGAATATACAGGAGTGCAGTATAACTCTAGAAGCAACAAAATTGGGAAGTTGTCTGTCACGGTGCTTCTCAGATTTTAATGCACATAGGAATAATGTAGAGATCTTGGCAAAATGCAGGTTTTGATTCACTAGGTATGGAAGGTGCCTGAGATATCCTGCATTTGTAGTAAGTTCCTAGGTGATACTGATACTGCCTTTCTGCATGAATAGCAAGGAGAGTAACCTGTAACTCTGAATTTTTAAAAAAGTTTTTCTTGATACATAATAGATGTATCCTTTGATACAAAGATGTTTCAAAATACATGTGCATACTTTCAGGGGGCATGTAATACTTTGATACATTCATATAAGGTATGATCAAACCAAGGTAATTGGGATATCCATCACTTTAAACATTTATCTTTTCTTTATGCTGGGAGTATTCAAATTCTCCTTTTCTAGCTGGTTATGAAATAAACAGTAGATTATTATTAGCTATAGTCACCCTACTGATCTTATGCGGGATCTTATTTCTCCTTCCTTAACTGTATTTTTGTACCCATTAACCTCGTTTCATCCCCTGGCCCCCAGCCTCTTGTAACCACCAGTCTATTCTCTATCTTCATGAGGTTCACTTTTTTAGCTCCCACATATGAGTGAGACCATGCGATATTTGTCTCTCTGTACTTTCCTTATTTCACTTTACATAGTGACCTCCTGTTCCATTCATGTTGCTGCAAATGATAGGATTTTATTCCTTTTTGTAGCTGAATTATCTTCCCTTGTGTATATATACTCCTTTTTTTTTTCTTTTTCTTTCTTTCTTTTTTTTTTTTTTTTTTTTGAGATAGAGTCTCACTCTGTTGACCAGGCTGGAGTGCGTTGGCTCGTTCTCAGCTCACCACAACTTTCACCTCCCGGATTCAAGCGATTCTCCTGCCTCAGCCTCCCAAGTAGCCGAGACTACAGGTACATGCCACCATGCCCGGCTAATTTTTGTATTTTTAATAGAGACAGTGTTTCACTATGTTGACCAGGTTGGCACATTTTCTTTATTCATCCATTGATACACACTTGGATTGATTTCATATTTTGACTATTGTGAATCATGCTACAGTAGACATGGGATTGCAGATAACTCTTCAGAATATTGATTTCCTTTCTTTTGGATATATACCCAATAGTGGAATTGCTGGATTATATGATGGCTCTATTTCAGGTTTGTTTTTGTTTTTTGAGGTGGGGTCTTGTCTATTGTGGGGTCTGATCTTGAACAACTTGGCTCAAATTGTCCTCCTGCTTCAGCCTCCTGGGTAACTGGGATTACAGATGCACACTACAGCACCTGGCTTACTTTTAGTTTTTTGAGGACCCTTTATGCACTTTTCCGTAATGGCCATACTAATTTCATATCTGAATTTTTTAAATAATAATCTTCTGTCTAAGCAACGCTGAGCTGCTTAGATCAAAATACTTTGGAGTTATCCAGGATCCTTGCTCCCTAACAAATACTCCACGTTGAATTTACCAGCAAATCCTGATGGCTGTAGTTTCAAAACATCTGAAATCTGAGTACATTTCATCACCTTTGCTATCACTGTGGTATAAGCTACTATCATCTCTCTCCTAGATTATTTCAGTAGTCTCCTTACTGGCCTGTTCTTTTCCCCTTGCTTCCTCTGTTCAGGAACCCCTAGTCACCTATGTTACTCAGAGAAGCCAGTCTTACCTTAGCCTAGAAGATGCTACATGGTCTTATATTACAGCTGTGTCCTCATCTGCTACTCTTCCTCTTTCACTGTATTCTAGTCACTCATCTCTTTGTTGTTCCTTGAACATTCTAGACATGCACCACTGTCTTAGGACATTCATATTGGCTGTTCTCTCTGCCAAGAATGCTCAGCGTGGAAACATTGGATGATAGTCACACAACTTTCTCCCTTGCTGCTTTCTGATTGCCAGTTCAAATGTCCCTTTATCACCAGAAGCTTTATGAAACAACAGTTTCCTCTTTTTTCATTTCTTATTAGCCACACTGTTTTTACTATTTTGTTTATTTTGTCTTCCCCACTAGAACATAAAGGTAGAGATTTCTGTCTTGTTCAGTACTAAGAGAATTGTCTAGTAGTATACCTATAGTATTCAGTAAATCTTTGAGCAAAACAATAATAATAATAATAATAATACCACAAAAGGCCAATGGGAGTTTGCTTGAATACTTTCATTGATAGGTTATTCTACCTCCCTTCGGAACAGTTCATTTTATTTGAAGATTATTGCTAATGTTCTTAAGCTTTCTGTTCTTCCAAACTAAACATTCTTACTAGTTTACCTTTCTGCATATAATAGATTTTCCAGGGCTGTCACTATTTTAGTCATCTTCCCTGGACATTTATCATTATGTTGTTTGTCCTTAAACATCAGAACTAAAACAAATTAGTTTGCACCAGAATTAAAACAAATGTTGCATATATAGGCTAAGAGTGAGAAATTTTCCTCATCCAACTTTTATTGTCAGACTGATTGGATTTTTTTAAAAAATTGGGATTCTAATGCTGACTCACTGTGAGGTTGTATTTAATCCATTACAATCTTTAAATCATTCTTTATATATGCTAGTAAGTTTCCTCTGCTTTTACAATTGGTTTTCGAACTGTAAGTATAGGACTTTGTGTTTCTCCTTATTTAACTAAATAGGGAGTTGTCTCTTGGGCAGTTCATACCTTTAATGCAGAAACTACCATGTGTAAATTATTTTAGAAACTAATAGGAAAATTCAGATACATATAGGAGAGTCACAACTGATGAAATTAGCGATTTCTTGTGACTAGATAAAAACATGTATATGGACATTTCATTGCAACTGTGTATCTTGCATCAAGCCAGGAAGGAATATTATAAGAGTTTATTTAAGGCCAGGTGCTGTGGCTCATGCCTGTAATTCCAGCACTTTGGGAGTTGGTGGCAGGAGGATTGCTTGAGCTCTGGAGTTGGAGACCAGCCTGGGCAACATAGCAAGACCCCATCTCTTAGGAAAAGAGAGTTGATTAAAAAAATAGTTTTACTTTGTAAATTTCTTCCCTTTGACTGCCAGATTAACCTCCTTTCCACATTTTTCATTTTTACCTCTTTATAAGCACCATTTTCCTAGTCTTTTAGGCCAGGATATTTTTTGTCTCTTTCACTGTATTTCTCACCAAATCTCAGAAATTTCTTCAGCCATTTAATTTCGTGCTTTTCTAATTCACTTCACAACCAGTTACTTTAGCTGTGCAAATCTTTCTGCTTCTAATCTCTCTCCATTGTAATCCATTCTATACTTGGCTGGCATATCAATCTTTTTTTAAAAAAATCACATCACTTTTATCTTTTCACTCTTCTTCAGAGGATCTGTAAGATTAATCTAAGGTTCTCAGTCAATCATTAGCGATCCATGTATAATCTGACCGTACTTGATTTACATTGCTTTGCTTATTTCTTTTATTACCCTCACTGTGATTTTTTTCAGATGAAATTCACGGCTTACATGCCAACCCTCTCCTCAGTAGAGACACACACATGTACACACACAACTATCTCCTTAGTAGACATTCTCTCTCTCTCTGTCTCTCTCTGTCTCTCTCTGTCTCTCTCTGTCTCTCTCTGTCTCTCTCTCACTCTTCTCTCACTCAATTGTGAGATTGGCCTAGCTAAATGCTATTTTATTTCTCCATACTATGTTGCTTCTTGAATGCCTAAAGTTCCTCAATAGATACAACCTATCACTTTCTCTGAAAACTCCATTCCAAATTGATCTCTGTTCCTTAAGCTTTAATTGCATTTATGTCTGTGCCACAAAATATATCATTTAGCCTTGTTGCTTAATAGTTATATGAGGCTTTTCCTTTCAATAAGACTGTGCACTTTGATAGCAAGGAATATAAAAGAGTACTGGATTATCCACAAACTGGCTTGGCTTGTACTGTGTTTTTATGTGTAAAATAATTTTTTACTGTATAGAATTATGTTTTTTAAAATTGACATTATTGGGAGAAGGCAAACATAAAAAATCTCTATTATAATTTATCTTCTAGGAAACCCTTTCCAAAGAGAAATGAAGAAGAAAACTGTATATACCCTAAATATGGGAGATAAGAAGTATGAAGATATGGAAGGTAACTTTTCATTTCTATAAACTTTTCATTCTTACAAAGTTTGTTTGTTGAAAGCAAAACAGTGTTTCCAGACTGTCCACTTTTATACATTTCAAAATACACAGGGAGTTTTTGTTTCTACTTACTGTTGTTGTTCTTAAATTCTGAAATAAGCTGCCTAAGTATATACATTTTTTTTCCTCCCATATTTTATTTTCAATTGATCGAGTTTTTTGGTTTGTTATTCCCTTTTTCCTTAAGCTTTACTCTCTACTGGTTTAGAAATTACTGTTTCTGTTTTTGTCTTTGTCTTTTTAAAAAAGAAAAAAAGTTAACATTGATACTATTCTCTGCTTCTAAAGCTAATTTAATCTTCACTGCCAACAGAAGAACCCAAGAACACTTTAACTCTACATCCTAATCTCAGTTTATAGATTATAGTTCCATTATTTGAGTTCTGTTATTTCAAACACCACCAATTAGATGATGATTTATGCAGGCAATGATTGCTTATTTCCGCTTTATTTCTTTTTTTTTTTTCTTGAGACAGAGTCTCACTGTTGCCACGCTGGAGTGCAGTGGCGTGATCTCAGTGTACTGCATCCTCTGCCTCTTGAGTTCAAGCGATTCTCCTATCTCAGCCTTCCAAGTAGCTGGGACTACAGGTCCACACCACCATGCCCAGCTAATTTTTGTAGTTTTAGTAGACACGGGGTTTCACCATGTTGGGCAAGTTGGTCTCGATCTCTTGACCTCATGATCCACCCAACTCAGCCTCACAAAGTGCTGGGATTACAGGGGTGAGCCACCGTGCCCGGCCTTATTTCTTTTCTTTCTGAAAATAAATCTGAGAAGCTTCTTTAGTGAAGGTCCATTGGTGGTAAACTCTTAAGTTTTTGTATCTATTTTATCCACTTTAAAACTATTCAAAGATAATTTTAGTGGGTAGGTAATTCTGGAATGATAGTTTTTTTTCTCTTAACACTTTGAAGATATTATTTAATCATATTTTTTGCCTTGTCTAGAAATTTCTTCTCAGTCTAATTATTCTCCTGTAGGTGATCCGTCTTTTCCCATTTTCTGCTTTTAGGGTCTTGGTTTTATCTTTGACAATTTACAATTTTACTCCATTGTTTCTAGGCATGGATTATTTTTATTTCCCTTAACAGTATACATTGTGTTTCCTTTATTGGTCCATGTTTTTAATCATTTCCCAGCCATTACCTCTTTGTTATCTTTATTCTCTTTTGGATTTCAATTAGATGTTAGACCTTTCTGTAACCTCATTTCTTAACCTCTGTTTCACAGGCTATGTCTTTTTTTAGAATAAAAAGAATGAAAGAGAGAAAGAGGAAGAGATTTTAGAAAAAGAGAGAAAAGGAGAAAGAAAGAGCAAAAGAAAGAAAAAAGAATGTAAGAGAAAGAAAGAGGAAGAGATTTTAGAAAAAGAAAAGGAGAAAGAAACAGCAAAAGAAAGAAAAAAATGAAAGAGAAAGAGGAAGAGATTTTAGAAAAAGAGAGAAAAGGAGAAAGAAAGAAACAGCAAAAGAAAGAAAAAAAGAATGAAAGAAAGA
>CAUYQU010097045.1:0-91363 GCA_963574635.1 Cheracebus regulus | reverse complement strand
AGCTGGGACTACAGGCACACGCCACCACACCCAGCTAATTTTTTTGTATTTTTAGTAGAGATGGGGTTTCACCATGTTGGCCAGGATGGTCTCGATCTCTTGACCTCGTGATCCGCCCGCCTTGGCCTCCCAAAGTGCTGGGATTACAGACGTGAGCCCCATGCCTGGCCGAAACGACATTAAAAAAAAAAAAATCAGATACAGCCAAGCGTGGTGGTTCATGCCTATAATCCCAGCACTTTGGGAAGCTGAGGTGGGTGGATCACGAGGTCAGGAGTTCGAGACCAGCCTGGCCAATATAGTGAAACACCGTCTCTACTAAAGATACAAAGAATTAGGCAGGTGTGGTGGCATGTATCTGTAACCCCAGCTACTCAGGAAGCTGAAGCTGGAGAATGGCTTGAACTTGGGAGGTGGAGGTCGCAGTGAGCCAAGATCATGCCATTATACTCCAGCCTGAGCGACAGGGCGAGACTCTGTCTTTAAAAAAAAAAAAAAATCAGATATAACTAGTGGTCATCAAAAAAATACCTTAAACTATATTTATTTAGAGACAGGGTTGCACTCTGTCACTCAGGCTGGAGAGCAGTGGTGTGATCATGGCTCAATGCAGCTTCAACCTCCTGGTTCAAGTGATCCTCCCACCTTGGCCTCCCGAGTAGCTGAGAATCGCTTGAACCTGAAAGGTGGAGGTTGCAGTGAGCTGAGATTGTGCCATGTACTCTAGCCTGGGCGACAGAATGAGACTCTGTCTCAAAAAAAAAAAAAAATCAGCAGAGTGTGGTGGTGCACACCTATAGTCCCAGGAATTGAAGTGGGAGGATTGCCTAGCCCAGGAGGTAGAGGTTGCAGTGAGCTGTAATCAACTGCAGACCCAAAGTATAGCGAGAATTTGAACAGATGCTGGAGTCATGGAGGAAATCTGCACGTGAGAAGTGCAGCTGAAGAACCTAAAATTTCCTTTTATGATAATACAAAAAAGATAAATAATAATTAACAGTAATTAATATTTAACATTAAAAGGAAATAAGGTATCATTTCTTAAATGACACAGTGAAATTGTTTTTTTTTTTTTAAGATGGAGTCTCACTCTGTTGCCCAGGCTAGAGTGCAGTGGCGCAATCTTGGCTCACGGCAACCTCTGCCTCCTGGGTTCAAGCGATTCTCCTGCCTCAACCTCCTGAGTAGTTGAGATTACAGGCACTCACCACCACATCCAGCTAATTTTTGTATTTTTAATAGAGATGGGGTTTCACCATGTTGGCCAGGCTGGTCTCGAACTCCTGACCTCAAGTAATCTGCCCACCTTGGCCTTTCAAAGTGCTGGGACTGCAGGTATGAGCCACTGTACCTGGCTGACACAGTGAAAAATTTCTGAAGAAACAATCTGCCTCCAGACACAAGACTGGAGATTAGACTCCCCAGGTGAAAATGCTTTCCATTTAGATTTGAAGCACTTTCCGAAATGAAGGCTTGTTCACTCTAGTCCCCTAGACAGAACTCTTTGTCTCCCAGTGTAGACTTAATCCATGCAGAAAACAGGGAGGTGAACCCTATTTAAAAATATCCTCTGCATCTGTTAGAAGGCTCAAAATCCACAACGCTGACACCACCAAATGCTGGTGAGGATGTGGAACAACAGGAACTCTCCTTCATTGCTCGTGGGAATGCGAAATGGTGTGGCTTTGGAAAACAGCAGTTCCTTACGAAACTAAGTGTACTCTTCCCAAATGGTCCAGAAATCATGCTTGCTGGCATTTACCCAAAGAAATGGAAAACTTATGACCATACAAAATGCTGCACATGCTGAGGGCGTGGTGGCTCACGTCTATAATCTCAGCATTTTGGGAGGCCAAGGCAGGCAGATCACCTGAGGTCAGGAGCTCCAGACCAGCCTGGTCAACATGGTGAAACTCCGTCTCCACCAAAAATACAAAAATGGACGGGCGCGGTGGCTCATACCTGTAATCCCAGCACTTTGGGAGGCCGAGGTGGGTGGATCACAAGGTCAGGAGTTCGAGACCAGCTTGACCAACATGGTGAAACCCCATCTCTACTAAAAATACAAAAATTAGCCAACCATGGTGGTGGGAGCCTGTAATCCCAGATACTCGGGAGGCTGAGGTAGGAAAATTGCTCAGGCTAAGCAAATTGCTCAGAATTGGTCCCAGGAGGTGGAGGTTGCAGTGAGCCAAGATTGCGCCACTGCACTCCAGCCTGAGCAATAGAACAAGACTCTGTCTTTTTTTTTTTTTTAATTAGCCAGGCATGGTGGCGCACACCTGTAATCCCAGCTACTCAGGAGGCTGAGGCAGGAGAACTGCTTGAACCTGGAGGTTGCAGTGAGCCACTACACGCCAGCCTGAGCGAGATTCGATCTCAAAAAAACTGCACATGCATGTTTATAGCAGCTTTAATCATAATTGCCAAAACCATGAAACAACCAAGATGTCCTTCAGGAGGTACATGAATAAACTGTGGTATGTCTACACAATGGAATATTATCCAGCACTAAAAAGAAATTAACTGTCAAGCCATGAAAAGACATGAAGGAAACTTAAATGCATATTACTAAGTGAAAGAAGCCTATCTTTAAAAGGCTACAGACTGGCCAGGTGTGACGGCTCATGCCCGTAATCCCAGCACTTAGGGAGGCTGAGCCAGGGGGATCACCTGAGCTCAGGAGTTTGAGACCAGCCTGGGTAACATAGCAAGACCTTGTCTCTACTAAAATTAAAAAAATATTAGTGGTAGTGTGTATCTGTAGCCCCAGCAGTTTGTGGGCTGAGATGCAAGAATCACTTGAGCCCAAGAGGTTGAGGCTGCACTGAGCTGTGATCACACCACTGCATTCCAGCCTGGGTCCAGAGCAAGACCGTTTAAAAGAAAGTGTGTGGGGGGGTGCTATACTATATATTTCTACTATATGACATTAGGGAAAAGGCAAAACTATGATAAGGTAAAAAGATCAGTGGTGGAATTTTAGGGCAGTGAACTGTTCTGTACGATGCTGTAAGGTGGATCTATATCACTATACATTTGTCCAAACCCACAGAAAGCACAACACCAAGACTTTGGTATCTCAAAACATGCTTGAAGGACAGCATAGCCTATCTCTTAACGCCTTTAAGGAAGTGGTGATCTTTTTCCAACACGCCACCCTTTGTGCAGAAGCTCAGGGGTGTAGCCCAGTGGAGAAGGACAAGCCAGCTGCCTGGATCAGTGGTAAAGGCCACCATGGAGGTTCCCTCTCGGGCTCCCCGCAATTCCACCTTACAAGACTTTTCCATGATGCCCTTCAGTCTGAGGGCTAGCACCAGCCACAAGAGGAACAGCACATTTTTAGGGCAAACTTCTCTAGTGGATACTGATGGGATGCAGGAATGCTATCCCCAAATATGGCACCTGGGCAACAGAATACAGCAGAAGCAGGAAGGCTCCTGCAACTTCCACCTCCCAGGTTCAAGAGATTCTCCTACCTCAGCCTCCCAAGAAGCTGGGACTACAGGCGCACACCACCATACCTGGCTAATTTTTTGTATTTTTAGTAGAGATGGGGTTTCACCATGTTGGCCAGGATGGTTTTGATCTCCTGACCTCATGATCCACCCGCCTTGGCCTCCTAAAATGCTTGGATTACAGGCGTGAGCCACCACGCCCAGCTGGAAAGCTTCTTTGATACAAATTTTCTTGTTCTAAAGAACGAAAGTGGCTGGGCACAGTGGCTTACACTGCTAATCCCAGGACTCTGAGAGTCCAAGAAGGGCAGATCACTTGAGCCTAGGAGTTGGAGACCAACCTGGGCAACACAGCAAAACCTGGTCTCTACAAAAAAAAAAAAACACAAATAAATTGGCTGGGTATGGTGGTGCATGCCTATGGTCCCAGCTACCTGGGAGGCTGAGGTAGAGGAGGATCACTGGAGCCCAGGAGGTTGAGACTGTGGTGAACTGTGATTATGCCACTGTACTCCAGCCTGGGGGACAGAGACTCTGTCTCAAAAAGAAAAAAAAGAATGAAAGTTAGGTTTTGGGGTTTTCTTTGACAGGGTCTTGCCCTGTTATCCACAGTGGAGTGCAGTGGTGCGATCTCGGCTCACTGTAGCCTCAACCTCCAGAGCCCAGGCAATTCTCCCTCATCAGCTTCCTGAGTAGCTAGGACCACAGGCATGTACTACCATGCCTGGCTAGTTTCTGTGTGTTTTGTAGAGATGGGGTTTGGCCATGTTGCCCAGGCTAGTCTTGAACTCCTGAGCTTAAGCAATCAACCCACCTCAGCCTCTCAAAGCTCTGAGATTATAGGCATGAGCCACCATGCCCAGCCAAGAATGAAAGTTATCCCAAGGAGTTTGAGACCAGCCTGAGCAATACTTCAAGATCCAATCCTGAAGTTTCTGTTTGGGAGAATGAAAAGGTTCTGGAGATGGAAGGTAGGGTATATAACATGAATGTACTTAACATTACTGAACTGTGCACTTAAAAATAGTTACAATGGTAAACTTTAGGCCATGTGTATTTTATCACGACAGCATAAAAAGAAAATAATGCTGTTTCATGGCAATAGCTCTTGCGGGCTAAGGCTGCAAGAGCCATGAACTCTTGGGTGACACTTGCACGCCAGCCTCTCCTGGACTGAACTAACCAGAAAACAGTGGGGCTCATTTTACCAAGTCCTCAGGCAGCTCAGGGACGTGGTCCAGCTCTCTTGAGAGACAGCTTGCAATCTTGTTTTTGAGATGGAGTTTTGCTCGTGTTGCCCAGTCTGGAGTGTCTCAGCTCACCGCAACCTCTGCCTCCCAGGTTTAAGCGATTCTTCTGCCTCAGCCTCCCAAGTAGCTGGGATTACAGGCATGTACCACCACACCTGGCTAACTTTGTATTTTTAGTAGAGACGGGGTTTCTCCATGTTGGTCAGGCTGGTCTTGAACTCCTGACCTCAGGTGACCCACCTGCCGCGGCTTCCCAATGTGCTGGGATTACAGGTGTGAGCCACCGTGCCCAGTAAGCTTTTCATCTTTAATTAGCACAATAACCTCTTTCCAGGGCTTGCAAACTCCTGATTTCTTCTTCAGGGTTGTGAGTGTGGGTATGTGTTTCCTTGCCCAGTGAATCAGTATATTCAGGTTTTTTCTGTTTTTTTTTTTCCCTGGTTTGTTTTTTAAAGTTCTAGTGGGGTTTGTCTTATTCTCTGACAGCATCTTCACCCTTCACCCAGCAAAATGCTTCAGCTCCTATTTGGCAATGTAGCTATGGCAATGTAGCTGACACTATGACCCACTAGCCACGGCTAGAATTCCAAGATATGAAGTATTTGGGTGCCAAGAAGGAAGCCCTGCTCTCAAATTGCTTCTAACTCTCATCTAGGAGGACAACCAAGAGCTCCTGCCCTCATGGCCAGTCTTGGTGACTTTTCCTTCTTTGAGCTAAAACTGGGCAACAGGTCACTCCCATCCCTCTCCCAGCAGGCCCAGGGCTGCCATGACTGGAAGCATGGCACAAATGGGGTGTGCCACCCTCACACTGCCTTTCTCAACTCCATCCTCCATGAGGCTTTGGCAAGATCCTTCTCCAGCAAAAGCTCAGCAAACACTTCCAGGGCAGTTTCACTGTCCAGAGACCCAAATTGCCTGGCCAGTAAGCTGAATATATGTATCTCATGAGAAATGTTCTTCTGTATCTACAGAATAAATATCACAGAGAAACAGATGAACTGAGGCCAGACGCAGTGGCTCACACCTGTAATCCCAGCACTTTGGGAGGCTGAGGCAGGCAGATCATTTGAGGTCAGGAGTTTGAGACCAGCCTAGGCAACACGGAAAAACCCTGTCCCTACTAAAAATATAAAAATTAGCCAGGCATAGTAACACATGCCTGTAATCCCAGCTACTCGGAAGACTGAGGTGGGAGGATCACTTGAACCCGGGAGGCAGAGGTTGCAGTGAGCTGAGATTGTGCCACTGCATTCCAGCCTGGGTGACAGAGTGAGACTCGATCTCAGGAAGAAAAAAAAACAAAAACAAACGAGATGAACTGGCCAGGAAAAATGGCCATGTTTTCAAAATCACTTTTTATTTTATGTATTTATTATTTAGAGACAAAGCATCACTCTGTTGCCCAGGCTGGAGTGCAGTGGCGCAATCTTGGCTCACTGCAACCTCTGCCTCCTGGGTTCAAGTGTTTCTCCTGCCTCAGCCTCCCAAGTAGCCAGGATTACGGGTGCGTGCCATCATGCCCAGCTAATTTTCTTTTTGTATTTTTAATAGAGATGGGGTTTCACCATGTTGGCCAGGCTGGCCTCGAACTCCTGACCCTCGGGCGATTCGCCTGCCTTGGCCTCCCTAAGTGTTGGGGTTACAGTGTGAGCCACTGCGCCCAACCCAAAATTACTTTTTAAAGTGCTAAAAAAAAAAAAAAAAAGGAGAAACTGATTAAACAGGAAATTAAACTTTCTTATTTCACTCAGGAACTATACTGTTCTGAAAGCATTCCTTGAGCTATAATTAGGACATAATTATAATATTTTTGACCTCATTATATTCATAGGCTCAGCAAGTTGACCTTATAGGAAAATACTAAACTGTAAGTATAAAGTATGTTTGAAAAAAAAAGACTCAAACTACATCCAAACTTAATAGAAATCAGGAAGTATCGCTGTTGCTCCACCCAAGAAAATATCTTTGTTTTCCTTTGACTTTACACAACCTGACAGCATGACAGTCCCCAGGACCTGGCATGATTTAGAAGTGTTCTGTGTAAGAAACCCAATGAAAAGTTCCAAAAGGCTACACCATGACCACAACAGTTAACATGCTTAAAAATGGTTAAGATGCTAAACTTTATATATATTTTACCACAATTTAAAATGTTTATATGTATTTTATCACAATTTAAAATGTTTTAAAAAAGAATTAACAATATGGGTGGGGAGGGGAGCCAGCTATGTTTCATTTTTAAAATGCTTTATTCAGGCTGTAAAATAAAAATGTTAAATGTTTCCTTTAAAAGTTCCTAGAAGAGACAGTCACCCTACTCTTGCACAGAGTGTAATGCTGACTTCAGAACACCAGATGTCTTTGTCTAGAAAGAAATGTAAGTCAGCCAATTTAAAAGCACGTCTCCCATCAAGCAAACGAGCAGTTGCATTTTTCACGGCGGAACACTGGCATGTCTTCCTTCTGCAAGTCAAGCATCTTTATAAGGGTGTTCTTTTCATGTCACACAAAGGAAGCTGCACAGTGGCACGGTGAGTCAGGGAGGCCAGGTGGCACAGGCTCGAATGCTCAGTGAAGCATTTGCCAGGGGGCACTGTTAGTGCCCTTTAGACAGGACAAACACGGAACAGATGCAGAGCTGTAAGAGATCAGCGTGTGGCCAGGACTTCCCAAGTGCTGATAGTGCAGCGTCCCACCTTGCCTGAAATGGCATAACCCGGTCGCTCTGCCAGCTTGAGGGCGTGGCGGTGGCAGGAGATAAGCTGGAGAAACAGCATAGGGCAAGGCTGCTGAGAGCCATCTTAGATAGTCAGGGTTCCACAGGTAACAAGTGAGGCCAGCTTTTGTTGAACTGGGAGAGCAAAGCTGCTGTAACTCCTATGTAAACAAGGAGCTTCCGTCTCCGAAAGGTCACAGCTGAAACATCATTTGTGTTGTATTTACATAAGTCTGCTGAACCCTAACAGGGCCATGCACCTGACAAATCAGCTCCCGACATGAGTTACGACATCCACATCCCCAAATCTCAGCTTCCAATAAAGCTGCTAACAAGGAATGGGTCGCTCAGGTTAACTCCATCTTCTGCATCAGGTAAGGAGGCACATTAGAATATGTATTTTTTTCCTTTTAATATTTTTAAAAAATTATCATGCTGCCTGAGTAGGAGTAGAAGTGAAGGCTGAGCGTATCATCTACCAGAGATTTTAAAAGCATGCTCAGAAAAAAAAGGAGCAGGCCAGACACAGTGGCTCAGGCTTGTAATCCCAGCACTTTGGCAGGCTGAGGCAGGTGGATTATTTCAGCCCAGGAGTTCAAGACCAGCAGCATGGCAAAACCCTGTCTCTACAAAAAATACTAAAGTTAGCTGGGCATGGTGATGTGCACCCGTAGTCCCAGCTACTCAGGAGGCTGAGGTAGGAGAATCACTTAAGTCTAGGAAATCAAGGCTACAATGAGCTACGATCACAGCCTGCACTCCAGCCTGGGCAACAAACAGAGTGAGACCCTGACTCAAAAATAAAATAAAAAATAAAAATAAAAATAGGCTGGGCTTGGTGGCTTATGACTATAATCCTGGCACTTTGGGAGGCCGAGGCAGGCAGATCACCTGAGGTTGGGAGTTCAAGACCAGCCTGGCCAACATGATGAAACCCCATCTCTACTAAAAAAATATAAAAATTAGCCAGGTGTGGTAGCCAGCTTCTGTAATCCCAGCTACTTGGGAGGCTGAGGCAGGAGAATTGCATGAACCCGGGAGGTGGAGGCTGCCATGAGCCAAGATGGTGCCACTGAACTCCAGCCTGGGCAAGAGAGTGAAACTCCAACAGGAGGGGAAGAAGGGGAAGGAAGGAGAGGGAGAGGGGGAGTGGAGGGGGGGAGGGGGAGGTGAGGGGAGGGGTAGAGGGGGAGTGGAGGGGGAGGAGAGGGGAGGGAGGGAGGAAGGGAGGAAGGAGCAGCCAGCTCACCCAGGTCAGGCCTTGGAGGCAGAGCACAGTGGGTGCCTGACTGTGGCCAGCACCTACTCACTGTCTATGGGGGGAATGACATTGCTGAAGCCAAAGCCTGAGGCTTGGCAGCTTGGCAGGTTCAGAAACTCATTTTTATCAGTTCACCCAGAGGTGGCTCTGCTGTGGAGACAATGTTTTGCTGGCCACTGGTTGAGCTCCTAAGATAAGCTCTAAAAGTCAATGGGAGGAGAACTGTGACAGGCCAGGCTCTGACTGGCCGGCCTGGGTCTGAGTCCGGGCACCAGCTCTCATCTGAGCAAGCCTGTCCCAAGTCACCTGATAGCTCTGAGGCTCCGCTTTCTCACCCATTATTTCTGAAACCTAGAATCCTCCGAAGTCAGCACCATTCAGCCCCTTTTACTGATGAACGAGCTGGAGCTCAGAGGTTTGCCTGTAGCTTTCCAGGTGTGCAGAGAGTACTTCAGGTCCACCAGCACCCTGCAAAGCCTACCACTCCTGGGGTGGGGGTGGAACATGCAGACATGTCAGGGGAGGCTGAGGAAGTGCTGTAGGTGACCAAAAATGTGTCATCACTTACTCATAAGCTGGGCGTGCAGGCTAAACTCAAAAAGAAGCTGAAACATACAGGATATTCATTCTACTTCTACTTCCCCAGTGTGTAAGGTTCAACACTAGATATGCATGCACATGTCCACACATGCATGCACACAAATACATACTTACATACTTCTCATACGCATGTGTGCACACATACCCTCTACACATGCATACACATACACACATGCACATACACACTCCACACATACAGACTGCATACACACACATCCACATGTGTACACATACACAAGTCGTGAGCAATAGGGCCCGTCAACCACACAGTCTGGTCCCAATCTCTTAGTTAAGATGACTCGGGAATCTAGATGCTAGGTCAGAAAATTATGTCTTTTTTTTTTTTTGATCTGGAGTCTTGCCCTGTTGTCCAGTGGTGTGATCTCGGCTCATTGCAACCTCCACCTCCCAGGTTCAAGCAATTCTCATGCCTCAGCCTCCTGAGTAACTGAGAGGTGCCCACCACCATGCCCAGCTGAGTTTTGTATTTTGAATAGAGATGGGGTTTTACCATGTTGGCCAGGCTGGCCTCGAACTCCTGACCTCAAATGATCCACCCGCCTCGGCCACTCAAAGTGCTGGGCTTATAGGTGTGAGCCACCGTGCCTGGCCCAGAAAATTACTTCTTAAAACACAAGGCAACAAACTCAGAGCAGCCCCATGGCGGGCAAGCTGCAGCATATGTGTGCAAATGCTGCCCCTTATTTTTCCCATCAGAGTTTATTATGACACTTAGACTCAAAGCCACTCAATCTTGCCACTAACGCCTATTTTTCCTGTCTTCCAACATAGGAAATTTAGGTAGCTATGATGCTGTACAATGCCTTCTGCATTTCTAGACTTACATTTTATTCTTTTTTGTTTTGTTTTGTTTTCAGATGGAGTCCTGCTCTGTCGCCAGGCTGGAGTGCAGTGGCGTGATCTCGGCTCATTGCAACCTCCGCCTCCCGGGTTCAAGCGATTCTCCTGCCTCAGCCTCCCAAGTAGCTGGGACTACAGGCACATGCCGCCACACCCAGCTAATTTTTTTGTATTTTTAGTAGAGACGGGGTTTCACCATGTTAGCCAGGATGGTGTCGATCTCCTGACCTTGTGATCTGCCCTCCTCGGCCTCCCAAAGTGCTAGGATTACAGGTGTGAGCCACTGCGCCCGGCCTACATTTTATTCCTTTGCGATAGCACAGCACTTCCTCAGCCTTCCCTGACATTGTTACACGTTCCCCTCAACCCTGGAGTGTGGGCTTGGCAGGGCGCTGGCTGGCCTGAAATATTTGCCGTACACCTGGGAAACTACAAGCAAATCTTTGAACTCCAGTTTCTTTATCAGTAGAAGAGGCTGAATGGCACTGAGTTTGGAGGATTCGAAGTTTGAAAAACGGTGGTGGCACGCATATAATATGAGCTCACAAAGGAAATTATTCTGTTGGGGAGGGGTCTAAGAGCTAATAGTCTCAGAACTGATGAAAAATGGCAGGAGGAGGTGAAGGCAGCTGAGCTTTGTAATAAGCCACAGGAAAAGAAGGTAAGGATTGGGGGCCAACTCGCCCTTCAGTACACAGTCTACACCTTGAAATGTACATGATGCAGAGAACACTGACACCTTATGAATTTATCATTTATTGTTTATGAAAAACAACAGTAACCATACCATTAAAAATATAAAATGATGTGGCATTGGGAAATGTTATTTTCCTAATTTGTAAACATACTTTAATCCACATAGACATGATCTGTTTAACACACAGCAAAGCTTATAGGGAAACCCGCTTGTTAAAGTCAGAGGCAGAAGCAAAGAAAGAACACCTTGGGGACAGGGTCTTATTACAAATCCTAAACAGGTTTCAGTCCTCAAAGTTCTACTGGTAGAACTCAATATTCTTCAAAAATCACACCCAGAACAGAACTGGCAAGCTCTAATGAAACTGTTATCTCCTCCTCCCCAGTGCCTTCTCCTAGAGGTCTTCCAGAGGCCTCCTGGCCCTCAGCACTACAGCAGAGCGGGTGCAGAGTGGCTGCTCAGAGCTCCAGGCTCAACATCCCACAGTGATCTGGGTCCCAGCAGCCTGCAGAGCCTCCCGTACCTGAAGCGCATGTGGGCTGCTGGCTGGGTCAGCACAGGCTGCGTACGCCAGGCAGCCTGAGTACCAAGGAGGGGAATGCAGAGCCTCAGGCCAGAGGCGAAGCACACAGCTCTCCACGATAGCCTGTTCTGAATCCCATCTGTGGTCTTCCTCCTCGAGCTTTTTCCCCGATTCCCTGTTCCTGGAATAAGCTTCTTGCATGGAAGCAGGAGACCTGTGAAAGAACCAGCTCTCGGTGGCTGGGTGGGAAGGGGCCATAAATAGTGTACACAGGGGCTGGGTGTGGTGGCTCACACCTGTGATCCCAGCACTTTGCGAGGCCAAGGTGGGTGGATCACTTGAGGTCAGGAGTTCGAGACCAGCCTGGGCAACACAGTGAAACCCTGTCTCTACTAAAAATACAAAAATTAGCCCTGCATGGTGGTGCATATCTGTAATCCCAGCTACTTGGGAGGCTGACGGAGGAGAATCACTTGAACCCTGGAGATGAAGGTTGAAAGGAGCCAAAATCACACCACTGTACTCTAGCCTGGGCGACAGAGTATGACTCCATCTCAAAACAACAAAAAAAGCAAAAACCAAAAATTATCTGGGCATGGTAGTACTCGCCTATAGCCCCAGCTACTTGGGAGGCTGAGGCAGGAGAACTGCTTGAACCTGGGAGGTAGAGGATTGCACCACTGTACTCCACTCTGGGCAACAGAGCAAGACACTGAAAAACAAAACAAAACAAAACAAAAATCCATGTATACAGGAAATGTGAAGAAGGCATGAAAGCTGGGCTATCTCCAGATAAATTCAAGCCCAAAGCTGACTCCTCTCTCCAAAAGGCCAGTGGCTATATAACTCTGTCCCGGCTACTCAGAACAGAGAGGCAGAGTGCTGTGGCCGGTAGAGAGGCAGCAGGCGCTGGACGCACACGACCTCCTCCAAAACACAACAAAGGTTCCGTGCTTGGATTGGTGCCTCCGCCATGGGGAGACAGAAATTCCCCTGCAACTACTCTGTGGGAGTCCTGCTCCCAGCCAGCAACCGCTCCACGGACTGCAAGACCCTGCGTCTTTTAAGGACGCACAGAAAACCTTTACCGTCAACAGACAAGTACGTCCATGTCAGCCTGCGGAAGGAACGGGCTCCAGCTCTGGGGTTAGGGATGTTCCAGGGTTGTGAGCTCAGCTGGGGCATGTGTGGCTGTGAGAACAGGCCACCCAGCCATACAAATTTAAATTAAGCAAATGTACTGCCTCACAAAATCAAAAGTCCATTGCAGTGGTTCTCAACTAGGGAGATTTTGCCTCCAGGGGACATTTGGCAATGTGTAGAAACATTTCTGGCTGTTACAACTTTGGGTGGAGGAGGGGGTGATAGTGGCATCTCCTGGACAGAAGTCAGGGAGGCCAGGATGGGGATAAACATCCTACAGATAGGTGGGCACAGTGGTGCTCCTGTGATCCCAGCTACTTGGGAGGCAGAGGCGAGAGGACTGCGTGAGGCTGTAGTGAGCTGTAATTGCCTCTGTAATCACTGCATTCTGGCCTGGGCAACACAGTGAGACCCTGTCTCTTAAACCAAACATCCTACAGTGCACAGACCACCACCCACCCATAGCCAGAACATCTGTCATGCCTCAGCCTGGGAAACCAGGGCTAAAGGAGCTCATTTCTGCATTTGGTTCATCTGAGGGCTCAGTGACATCGTCAAAAGATCCAAGCACTCTGGTGCTTTACAAGGTCCTGGGCTCAAGCAATTCTCCTGTCTAACTTCTCAACTAGCTGGGCCCACAGGTACACACACTGCCTGATTTTAACACACCTGGCTAATTTTAACTTTTTTTTGTAGAGATGGGGTCTGGCTATGTGGCTCAGGCTGATCTCAGACTCCTGGTCTCTGAGACTCCTGCCTCAGCCTCCCAAAGTGCTGGGATTACAGATGTGAGCCAGCACGCCCTGCCGGTGGGGTGACTCTTAACCTATCTTCCCGTCATGGCAGTGTGTGTTCCTTTTTGTCTCTTTGTACGAGAAGAGAACCTTTCCAGAAGCCACCCTGCAGCCTTCCTGCCATGTCTCATTGGGCTAAAAGAGGTTATATGCCCACCTCTAAATTAATCCCTGCCAAGGAAAACAGAATTTCTAGGATTAAGTTCTAGAACAATAACATTTACTGCTGGGGCCCCCACCCTGGAGCACATCACCACCTGATCCCCAAATATAACTGGGATTCTCTATTGGCAAGAAGGCAGAGGGGAGAATGGTTATCAGGTGGGTAACCAGCAAATCTGCCCCAATCTCAGAAGTGGTGAGTCTGAACATGAACCCAGGTGCTCCAATTCCAGGCTCCTTCCTGAATTCCACAAATCTGAATTAGATTATCTTCCAACCTATTTGTTTCCCAGGCATATCTTAGGCATTGGGAAAATCTAGCCTAAGTACAAGAATCACCCCCAAACACAAGAGTGATATGTAAGGCAGAACTGTGATGTTTGGCAGAAAGCAATTCAATACTTTACACGTTGATCAGGAAATGAAATGACATGACTTTCTTGCCATATCAAGATAAGTAGTTATTAAATGTTAGTAACCAAGGAATAAACTGATCCTTCATGAGACAAGAAATAGAGGGAGGTCACAGGGTAGAGATGATGGTGAAACACTACAGAACTTTCCATTAAAATCAGTGCATGCCAGGTGGGTGCAGGCACTCGGCCCGGCCCACCTAGATCATGGCTCCCTTCGAGTGCAGTTGGGCCATGGCTGTTCAGTTTCCCTGGGAGGGGTGGGTGGACGTAACACATGCCATCAGGACCTGGCTTATTAAAACCTCAATATGTGTGCTTCTCTGTGTCCTTCTCTCTTCCTGTGGGACAGAATGGCAATGAACAGAGAAACTTTGAAAGCCATGTGTTCAAGAAGGCAGAGTCCTGGCTTGAGTTTCTGGAATGACCATAGAGCTGCACACCCATCTGAACACCATGCTTAACTGATACATGAGTGAGAATAAACTTCAATTATATCGAGGGCACTGATTTTGGACTTCTTTGTTATAGCAGCTAACATTACTGTGGTTAATACACTGATAGTAACATTGCTCTTCAACACTGTTCCAGGAAATGCTAGCAAAACATTAGAAAAAAATACAAATCAGTATTGGTTGTTGGTACACACCTGTCTACCCGAGAAAAATGATCCCATTAACAACAGCAAAAACACCTGTATAAAATACTTAACATACTTGAGAAACAGGAAGGTCCTATGAAGAGCTCTTAAGGACATTAAGTGAATGCTTTTTTTTTTTTTGAGACACACTCTCACTCTGTCACCCAGGCTGGAGTGCAGTGGCGTGATCTCAGCTCACTGCAACCTCCGCCTCCTGGGTTCAATCGATTCTTGTGCCTCAGACTCCCAAGTAGCTGGAATTACAGGTGCGAGCCACCACTCAGCTAATTTTTGTATTTTTAGTAGAGACAGGGTTTTGCCATGTTGGCCAGGCTGGTCTTGAACTCCTGACCTCAGGTGATCTGCCTGCCTCGGCCTCTCAGTGTGCTGGGATTACAGGCATGAGCCACTATGGCCAGCCTCATTTTTTTTTTTTTTTGAGATGCAGTTTTGTTCTGTTTCCCAGGCAGGAGTGCTGTCTATTGCCCAGGCCCAATCTCAGCTCACTGCAACCTCTGCCTCCCGGGTTCAAGCTGCCTCAGCCTCCCAAGTAGCTGGAACTAACAGGCACGCGCCACCATGCCCGGCTAATTTATTGTACTTTTGGTAGAGACGGGGTTTCACCATGTTGGCCAGGCTGGTCTCGAACTCCTGACCTCAGGTAATCTGCCTGCTTTGGCCTCCCAAAGCGCTGGGATTACAGGCGTGAGCCACTGCGCCCAGCAAAGTGAATACATTTTAATGAATGATAGGAACTACCACATTTCTATATGGAAGGGCCCAACTGTGTAAAGATGTCACTTTTTCCCAGAGTAATCTAAATTATTACCTATAATGGCTAATATCAATAATCCCCTCCATTTTTTTTTAACTTTATAAATTATCCTAATGCTCCCAACATGGGAATGGTGGAGAAATTGTGGAATCAGAAGAGTGACAAGATTGGGGTAGAGAATGTGTCTTGCTAAACAAATGACAAAGTACAGCAGGTGACAAGGCTGTGGCTCTGGCATCCGTGTGGCAGAGGAGTGGGGCACATAAAGTCCAGCACATAGCCATGTGTCCAGAAGCTCAACTGCATGTCCACTGACCCCTACTCCACCTCTGGCAATTCATATTGACAAAAATAGCCACGTGCATAAAGATGTTCATTACAGCTTTGTTCAGAGTCGTGAAAAACTGGAAATACGCTAATCCAACAATAAGGGGCTTCAAGATCTCGTCCACTCCTATACAACACCCCTCCCTCTCTCTCACACACACACAAGTTTGAGTGGACTCTATGTAAACTGTTCCACCTGTCCATTTTTGCCCCCTTATTTATAATAAGCGTTTTTCATGTTAGTAACTACAAGTCTACTTGGTTCCAATGCTGTGTGTGCCACTGTATTGTTCTTCCATGACTCACTTCACAACTACCTCCCTGCCAATGGTGGTCACTCCCAAGTTTTTGCTATTACATACAATAAAACAGTGACAATTCTTACAGTGATCTTTATGTTGTATGTCTGTGGGATTAAAACAAAGTTACAATGACCACTTATTGACTTTCTTTTTTCTTTTTGAGACAGAGTTTAGCTCTTGTTGCCCAGGCTGCAGTGCAATGGTGTGATCTCGGCTCACTGCAACCTCCGCCTCCTGGGTTCAAGCGATTCTCCTGCCTCAGCCTCCTGAGTAGCCAGGATTACAGGCACATGCCACCATGCCCAGCTAATTTTCCTTTTGTATTTTTAGTAGAGGTGGGGTTTCTCCACGTTGGTCAGGCTGGTCTCGAACTCCCGACCTCAGGTGATCCACCTGCCTCAGACTCCCAAAGTGCTGGGATTACAGGTGTGATTACACCGCGCCTGGCCCACGTACTGACTTTCTAATCATCTGTCATGTGGGAAATGCAAAAGCCACAATAAGATAGTATTGAACTCTCATTAGAAGGACCGAAATGAAAAAGACTGTCCATACCAAGTGTTGAAGAGGCTGGGGGAGAACTGAAGCTTTCATACGCTGCAGCTGGGAATGTGAAATGATACAACCACTTTGGAAAACAGTTTGGCAGCTTCCTAAAAAATTAAACATATACCTACTGGAAGCAACTCAAATGTCCACTAATGGGAAATGCATAAAGAAATTGTATATATCCATGGACTCTTACTCAGCAGTTAAAAAGGAATGAACCTTTGATATACACAACAGCCTGAATGACTCTCAAAATAGCTTTGCTGAGTGAAGGAAGCCAGACCAGAAGAGAAGAGAGAGGGCACAGACTGTGGGATTCCATTTATATAAACTTTCAGAAAAATACAAACAAATCTATGGTGACAGAAAACAGATCAGCAGTTGTCTGGGGACAAGAGAGGGAGGGAGAGGACAAAAGGGCAGGAGGAAACTTCTAGGGGTGACAGATCCATGCTCACTGCCTTGATTGTGGTAATGGATTCACAGGGATAAATGTCAAAACTCTGTAAATTATACACTTCTAAATGTGTGCAGTTTATTGTATGTAAATAAAGTCGGAAAAAATTTAAAAGGAAAAGACTATTTTAAAAAGATAAGTAAATGGGAATGCCTGTAATGTGACACAAATACAAACCTGAATGTTGTTATCCCTGTTCACACATTTGTCTTTTCTGAAAAATATAAGTGTCACTTAGTTCCTTCTGTAATAGTTGGCCCAGGCTGCCGTAACAAAATACCACAGAGTGGGCAGTTAAACAACAGAAATGTACTTCTCCCACTCCAGCAGGTCGGGAGGCCACAATCAAGGTGCCCACAGTTTCAGCTCTCTTCCTGGTTTGAAGACAGCCATCTTCTCACTGTGGCCTCACATGATGGGGAGTGGGAGGATGTCTGTCTCTTCCTCTTTTTTTTAAGAGATTCCTGGGCTCAAGCAAACCTCCCACCTCAGCCTCCCAAGTAGCTGAGACTACAGGTGCATGTCACCTGGCTAATTTTGTGTTTTTTGTAGAGATGGGAGTTTCCCCATGTTGTCCAGACTGGTCTCAAACTCCTGGGCTCAAGTGATCCTCCTGCCTTAGCCTCCCAAAGTCCTGAGACTGTAGTGTGAGCCACTGGGCCCGGCCTCTTCCTATTCTTATAAGGCCACAGTCTTATTAAATTAGGGTCTCATCCTCATGACCTCATTTAACCTAAATTATCTGCCAAAGATCCCACCTTGATATACAGACACACTGGGGGTGAGAACTTCAGTATATGAGTTTGAGGGGAGGAGGAGAAACACCATTCAGTCCATAGCACCTTCCCTACCAAGGCCTGACATGGGGTTTTGGGCTCATAAATTTCTTGGCAGAATTCATGCAGTGTAAGTGGGTCACAAACTCTTTCCCTTATCCATAAACTCAATTCTGTTAGATTACTGGATGTTTTAGTCTATTTTCTGTTGCTTGTAACAGAATACCTGAATCTGGGTCATTTATAAAGAAAATAAATTACTTTTAACAGTTACAGAGGCTGAGCTCAAGGGGCTGCATCTGGCGAGGGCCTTCTTGCTGGTAGAGACTCTCTGCAGAGTCCCAGAGTGGTGCAGGATATCACAAGCCAGGAGGCGGGGCATGCTAATGCTAGCTCAGGCCTCTCTTCCTCTTGTTATTAAGCCACCAGTTCCCCACCCAGGATGACCCATCAATCCATAAATCGAGTAATCCATTTATGAGAGCCCTCAGACGCCTCATGATCCAATCACCTATTAAAGGCCCCCCACAAACCAGTATTGTCATATTGGGGGTTAAGTTTCAGCATGAACTTTGGAAGGGCCATTTAAATCACAGCCCTGGAGGAATACACACGAGGCCCTACCAGTGAGATGCTGAGATGAAAACAGACACCCTGTAGTCTGAGAGGTGCAGCTCATACACTCTAAATCTGGACTACCTCCATCCCCACAGCGGACCTGAAAGGAAGAATGGCAAAAATATTCCTTCACTCAAACACAAGATAAATAGACTATTCTGGCTACAAATTACTGAAAAGCATATGAGTCTTTTCAGCAGAGAGGAAGGCTCTTTTTCAAAAGGACCATCTCAGCCTTACACTGTGAGTGGTCCTTACTGAGGCTGCTGTCAAGCCTGGGGTAGCGGTGCTCTTGCATATTCTCAGCTCCTTCAGATGACCTGGGGTAAGGGGCGAAGCTGTAATGTCATCACAGCCCCAATGTGGCAACAACAGAACAGCAATAAAGGATTCAGCAGCCTTTGCCACTTTAGGGCTGGACGCAGGGGCTCACGCCTGTAATCCCAGCACTTTGGGAGGCCGAGGCGGGGCGGATAACCTGAGGTTGGGAATTCAAGTCCAGTCTGGCCAACATGGCGAAACCCCATCTCTAATTAAAACACACACAAAAAAGCCAGGTGTGGTGGCGAATGCCTGTAATCTCAGCTACTCAGGAGGCTGAGGTGGGAGAATTGCTTGAATCCAGGAAGTGAAGGTTGTAGTGAGCTGAGATTGGGCCACTGCACTCTAGCCTGGGTGACAGAGTGAGACTCTGTCACAAAAAGAGGGAAGTGGAGGGGAGGCGGAGTTGGACTTGCATCTTCTAAATCCTGGTCTCAAGATCAGGACACTGCCAGAGACAAATGGGTGCAGGGTTGGCCTCTCTACTGCAGGAACAGGATCTACTTTAATGTGATAAGAATCCCCACAAACATCCTTTCCATTTGTTCTCTTCTCAGAAGGCAATGCAGGCCCTTACCATTCCACTATGACCCTGGCCCTGCACTTACCTGACCACCTCCACCTTCACCGTCACAACCACAGAGGTCATTAGAACAAAGGTTGCTGGGAAATGTAGGTGCCACGGTCTAACAGATGAGGCCCTATGAGTGAGATGCTGAGATGAAACCCGACACCCTGCAGGCTGAGAGGCGCAGCGCATACATGAGGAGCCTGGCAGGGCTCCTGACCTTGTTCCAGGCCACTGAGCACCAGGGTCTAACCAGCAGGGATGAGGAGTGTGGAGTTAACTGTGGCTGCAGCACCAAGGCTCCAGTGGGGGAGGAAAGCTGAAAGGACCATCCCCAGCAGACATGTAGGACACCCCTACAATGCAGTGCCTCATGAATAAGCTAGTGCAGAGCTCTTGGCATGCAGTTGGGGGAGGGCACAAATCACCTGGAAGGCTTTCCTGACTCAGCAGTTCTGGGTGCATCACCGAGTCACCCCCCGCCACACACACACACACACACACACACACACACACACACACACACACACACACACACACACACACTCACTCTTCACCAGCCTCCTGGGCCGTGAACAAGACTAACGAAATCACACTTCCTCTGTTCCTCCACAAGGTGTGTGATACAAGACCATCTGGGCTTCCTTCAGAGATAAGCTTTGTAAACAGGTGACAGGTGGAGAGACAGCCTGCACCTCTTCATCACACTGTCACTGGCGGAACTGCATTCCTCTCAAACTTCTACGGCAAAGCCCTTCCTAACCTCCATCTGAGACTGGGACTGTATCTGGAGAGAAGTTTTCTTTTTTCTTTCTTAGAAAATAAAGAAATGCCTATAGTCACATGCCTATAGTCCCAGCTACTTGGGGGCTGAGGCAGGAGGGTGGCCTGAGCCCAGGAGGCAGATGTTGCAGTGAACTGAGATCATGCTATTGCACTCTAGCCTCAAAAAAAAAGTCAGAATTCTGTTGGACTCACCAAGTATGTATGTATGTATGTATGTATGTATGTATGTATGCATGCATGTATGTATGTATTTATTTGTCACCCAGGCTGGAGTGCTGGAATTGACTAGTGCAATTTTGTCTCACTGCAACCTCCACTGCCCGGGTTCAAGCAATTCTCCTGCCTCAGTCTCCTAAGCATCTGGGATTACAGGCACCCACCATCACACCTGGCTAATTTTGTATTTTTAGTAGAGATGAGGTTTTGCTATGTTGGCCAGGCTGGTCTCAAACTCCTGACCTCAAGTGATCTGCCCACCTCGGCCTCCCAAAATGCTGGGATTACAGGCATGAGCCAACAAGCCTGGCCTCTCACCAGGTTTTTAGGTAAAGAGGTCTTGGAGCTGATCTGTAAAGGGCTAGAGTAGCTGACTAGGTCTCCAATCTCCAGCCCATGTTCTTCCCACCACGCTGCAGCACTAATTCTGAAACACCACAGTCAGGAGGCTCTGCTTTCAACACCAGGTGCTCGTAGCTAAGTGATGAAGACTCCAGAAGCTGAGCTGTGTGACATCACAGACCTCAGGCTGCCCTTGCTGTTCATGGCTGTTCTGTGCAACTGTAGGGTGTCATCAGATAAAAGCAGCAAAAAAAGCTGGTTCATTTAGGACCATTATGACATTGAAAAAAAAAAAAAGCTTTAATAAGATTTTAAGATATAGAGTTAATTTATTTCTATTAGCCTTCATTTCCGAAATCAAAGCTTGATAGGACACTTGGGTTCAGGGCTTAAAAGACACTTGATTAAAATTTTTTTCTTGGGTTGGGCAAGGTGGCTTATGCCTATAATCACAGAACTTTGGGAGGCCAAGGTAGGTGGATCACTTGAGTCCAGGAATTCAAGACCTGCCTGGGCAATATAGCACAATCCTGCTTCTACAAAAATTACAAAAATTAGCTGGGTCCAGTGGCACACACACACCTGTAGTCCCAGCTACTCAGGAGGCTGAGGTAGGAGGATTGCTTGAGCCCCGAAGGTTGAGGCTGCAGTGAGCCATGACTGCACTACTGCACTCCAGCCTGGGTGACAGAGTCAGACCCTGTCTCAAAAAAACAAAAAAAATTTATTTAATTGACAAGTAAAAATTTTTACACATTTATTACATGCAACGTGAAATATGTACACATTGTGAAATGTCTAAATCTAATTAACGCATGCATTATCTCACATATTTATCATTTTTGTGGTTAGAACACTTAAAATCTATTCTCTTAGCAATTTTTTTTTTTTTTTGAGATGGAGTTTCACTCTCGTCGCCCAAGCTGGAATACGGCAGCGCAGACTCGACTCACTGTAACCTCCGCCTCCTGAGTTCAAGCGATTCTCCTGCCTCAGCCGCCCAAGTAGCTGGGATTACAGGTACCCACCAGCACGCCCAGCTAATTTTTGTATTTTTAGTAGAGACAGGATTTCATCGTGTTGGCCAGGCTGGTCTCGAACTCCTAACCTCAGGCGATCTGCCTGCCTCCACCTCCCAAAGTGCTGGGATTATAGGTGTGAGCCACTGTGCCCAGGCTCTCTTAGCAATTTTCAAGTATACAATAATTGTTATTAACTATGGTGCCATGTTGTACAACAGTATTAACTTTCTGTGCCTGGGTTATTTCACTTGACATACTATTCTCCAGGTTCATCCATGTTGTCACAAATGGCAGAATCTCCTTCTTTAATAAAAGCTGAATAGCATTCCAGTGCGTATATTTTTGTGATTAATATTTACCTAAAAATAATCAGGGAAAGATGATGGCTTGAAGTCTCAGCCAAACCATTAAGCAAAAGTTACCCTATTCATGCTAATACACCTAAAAACTATAAAAGATAAACTATTCTCTAACATAGAAAAATTCTAAAAATGATACTGAAACATTTAGCAAGTTTGAAAATGATACCATTAGAATCTGTCTACAGTTGGACATACCAAGACCCTCTTGGACCCAGTTTTCTTAGTTGTAAAAAGGGTTGAGCTGGATGAGTATTCTCCAAATCTAAGGTTTATGCATTTAGTCACCTACCTTAAAAAAAAGCATGTTGACCCTAAGCTTTTGTGTCCTGTATTATTATTGAAACTGTATTATAAAGACTTTTACTAATTCAACTCTCAACTCTTTTTTTTGAGACGGACTCTTGCTCTGTCCCTCAGGCTGGAGTGCAATGGTGCAATCTCAGCTCACTGCAACCTCTGCCTCCCAGGTTCAAGTGATTCTCTTGCCTTAGCTTCCCTAGTAGCTGGGACTACAGGCACTTGCCACCACGCCTGGCTAATTTTTGTATTTTTAATAGAGACGGGGTTTCACCATGTTGGCCAGGCTGGTCTCAAACTCCTGATCTCAGGTGATCCATTCGCCTCTGCCTCCCAAAGTGCTGGGATTACAGGCGTGAGCCACTGTGCCTGGCCCAACTCTCAACTCTCACTGAATTTCTGTGCGTAAGTCCACAAAATGTGACAATCATCAAAGCCTTAAACACATTCCTTTTTTTTGAGCCAGGCTGGAGTGCAGTGGTACAACAGCTCCAGGCTGAGGCCCCAGGGATCCTCCCACCTCAGTCTTCTGAGCAGCTAGACTGTAAGTGTGCACCATCGTGCCCAGATAATTTTTGTGGTTTTGGAGAGACAGGGTTTCACCATGTTACCCAGGCTGGTCTGAAATTCCTGGGCTCAAGTGATCTTTCTGCCCTCAGCCTCCCAAAGTGCTGGGATTACAGGCATGCACCACTGCACCCAGTAAGGAAAATTCTTTATTCATATCGACTCCTATCAGGGACCCTTGAATGTGTAAGTTGCAAGTTTCACAGAAGGAAGAATTCCTGACGCTGACCAAGACGTGCTCCCTCCAGCACCATTCAAACCCTCCACATCCAGTAACGGCAGGAACTGATTTCAGGGCTAAAGGTGCACACATCCATGCTGGCTCTTGCGCTTGGTGACAGCCCAGGGGATTCTTGCAATGGGTAAGGCAGAGGTTCCCTTGCTCACAGCCTCCCTGGGAGGAAGCTCAACGGCTTCCCCTCCCTGCCAGAGCAAAATCCCATCGGTGGCCTGACCTTGCTGCATCTCTGGTCACTCTGTCCTCTGGCTACTCCTGTCCCCTTCCCATGCCTTGGACACAGGCCCATGCCCCAGATGGCCCTTCCTGCCAGCTTGCTTGCTTCACCCCGGCCTCTGCTTTAATGTCATGCTGTCAGAGCCCTCTCTGTCTAAAATAGCACTCCCTCCTCCTTCCTCCATACCCCGCTTTCCCAGTGTATTTTTCTTCTTAGCATTCAGCATCTGACATCACACAGTCATCTGTTGTCTGTCTCTCGCCAAGAAAGCGTAATTTCTTTCCATGAGAGCAGGGGCTTAGTGTTCAATGCCTTATCTCCAGCACTGAGGTGTTCTTTTGTTTTTTGTTTGAGACGGAGTTTCACTCGTGTTGCCCAGGCTGGAGTGCAATGGCGTGATCTCAGCTCACTGCAACCTCCGCCTCCCAGGTTCAAGCAATTCTCCTGCCTCAGCCTTCCAAGTAGCTGGGATTACAAGCACCCGCCACCATGCTGGGCTAATTTTTGTATTTTTGTAGAGATGGGGTTTCATCATGTTGGCCAGGCTGGTCTCGAACTCCTGACCTCAGGTGATCTACCCGCCTCAGCTTCCCAAAGTGCTGGGATTACAGGCATGAGCTACCGTGCCCAGCAACACGGGGGTGTTAATACCTCATGTCCTCCTCCTGCCACTGCAGCAGTGTTCTAGGGCTGCTATAACGAAGTGCCACACACCAGGTGGTTTAAACGACAGAAATGTATTCTCAGCTGGACGCAGTGGCTCACACCTGTAATCCCAGCACTTTGGGAGGCCAAGGCGGGCATATCACCTCAAGTCAGGAGTTTGAGATCAGCCTGGCCAACCTGGCAAAACCCCATCTCTACTAAAAATACAAAAAATTAGCCACTGCTATAATGGGTATGGGTTTCCTTTTGGAGTGATGAAAACATGTGCAACTAGAGTGTAGTAATGGTTGTACAACGTGGTAAATGCACTAAAGGCCACCTAAGTGTGCACTTTAAAATGGGTAAATGGTAACTTTTGTGTTATGTGAATTTTATTTCAATAAAGAAAAAAGGGCCAGGCATGGTGGCTCACGCCTATAATCCCAGCACTTCGGGAGGCCAAGGCGGGTAGATCACGAGGTCAGGAGTTCAAGACCAGACTGGCCAACATGGTGAAACCCTGTCTCTACTAAAAAATACAAAAATTAGCTGGGCATGGTGGCTCGTGCCTGTAATCCCAACCACTTGGGAGGCTCAGCGAGGAGAACTGCTTCAACCGGGATCCGGGAGGCAGAGGTTGCAGTGAGCTGAGATCATGCCACTGTACTTCAGCCTGGGCTACAGAGCGAGACTCCATCTCAAAAAAAAAAGAAAAAGAAAAAGAAAAGCAAAAAGAAAAGCACAGTGGCTCACGCCTGTAATCCCAGCACTTTGGGAGGCTAAAGCGGACGGATCACGATGTCAAGAGATTGAGACCATCCTAGCCAACATGGCGAAACCCTGTCTCTACTAAAAATACAAAAATTAGCTGGGCATGGTGGCGCGCACCTGTAGTCCTAGCTACATGGGAGGCTGAGGCCGGAGAATCACTTGAACCCAGGAGAAGGACGTTGCAGTGAGCCAAGATGGCGCCACTGCACTCCAGCCTGGCAATAGATCGAGAATCCAACTCAAAAAAAAAAAAAGGAAAAAAAAAACAGAAATCACGAACACTGTCCCCTCCCCAACAATAAGTATGCTGTTCGGCTAGGGGTGTTGGCTCATACCAGTAATCCCTGCACTTTGGGAGGCTGAGCTGGGCAGATCAGTTGAGATCAGGAGTTCGAGACCAGCCTGGCCAACATGGTGAAATCCCATCTCTACTACAAATACAAAAAATTAGTAGGGCATGGTGGCGGGCACTTGCAAGCCTAGCTACTCGGGAGGCTGAGGCAAGAGAATCACTTGAACCTGGGAGGCAGAGGTTGCAGTGGGCCGAGATTTGCCACCGCACTCCAACCTGTGTGACAGAGCAAGACTGTCTCAAAAAAAAAAAAAAAGTAGGCTGTTTTTAGATTCCAGGAGAGCTGTGTACTGAAACATCAAAACATCCACAAGAATGTGGACTTAACGCCATTCTACTGCTCCTCCCTTTCCCCTAAAAGAGCAATCCACCTTCGTGCAAGTCTGCGAATGCTATCTTCATTCACCTAGAGAATTCCTGAGATAGAGCTGTACAACCAAAGAATGTGAAGGCTCTTATTTCCTGTTTTAAAGACCTTAGAAACATTTATCTACACCAGCCAGCATTGACCCGTGACATTTACATGTCGTAAATGTGCCTTGCAAAAGATCAGCAGCTTACCGGCCATGAGCTGTAAGAACTGCCTATCTCCACCGTGCCTGATAGCCATCTGTCAGGGCTGTGGAGTCAGGCTGCTGAAATTCTTCACTTACCCCAAATCCCCTGTGCGTTTGGCCTGGGGAGCTGAGATCTGCAGAGTAGAGCTGGACATCTCCAAACTCAGGTCCTGTCCAAACAGCAACAGAGCCAGGGACAGTTCTCAAAGCCCAGATATCATCTACCTGCACATGGCAGTGGTCATCTGAGTGCTTAAGGGTCACTGTGTCACTTTCTTTCCGGGCAGGATGGAAAAATACAATGCTCCCATCTATAGGTCACTGATATAGAGGTGTGGTCCACAACCTTTTTGGCACCGGGGTCCATTTTTGTGGAAGACAATTTCTCCACAGATGGGTTGGCGGAGGGACAGGAGGGTGGATGGTTGATTTCAGGATGAAACTGTTCCACCTCAGATCATCAGGCATTAGTTAGATTCTCATAAAGAGTGGCAGGGCGCACTGGCTCACGCCTGTAATCCCAGCACTTTGGGAGGCCGCGGTTGGCGGATCATTTGAGGTCAGGAGTTTGAGACCAGCCTGGCCAACATGGCAAAACCCTGTCTCTACTGAAAATACAAAAATTAGCCAAATGTGGTGGTGTGTGCCTGTAATTCCAGCTACTTGCATGGCTGAGACAGAATCGCTTGAACCTGGGAGGCAGAGGTTGCAGTGAGCCAAGATTGCACCATTGCACTCCAGCCTGAGCAACAGAGTGAGACTGTCTCAAAGAAAAAAAAAAGATTCTCCTAAAGAGCATGTAACCTAGATCCCTCGCACATGCAGTTCACAATAGGGTTCATGCTTCTATGAGAATCCAATGCCACCACTAATCTGACAGGAGGCAGAGCCCAAGCAATAATGCTCATGTGCACTGCTCACCTCCTGCTGTACGTCCTGGTTCCTAACAGTTACAGACTGGTACTGGTCAGCGGCCTGGGGTTTGGAGACCCCTGATGTAGGGTACAAGGTCTAGCCCACATTTCACCAGTTTTGATTTTCCTAGATCTGACCCTATACACACATACACATACGTGCACACACACATGCACACACACACAAAGTTCTGGGCAGATTTCAATATTTATTTCAACTTTTATTCTTCTAGGAGTTACCAGATAGCAGTAAAAGACTCAAAAAAGTAGATCAAAGAAGAAAAATAAATAAAAATCCTAAGGAGTATACAAAGAACAGTCTTTGAATACCTAATTTGACAATTTTAAATTTTATCTTGTCTAGACATAAATACTGTAAGACAAAGACTGTTCAACTATATGAATACTATATATAATTTTATGCTCAGAAAAAGCTGGAAGGAGGTACGTACATTGATAGGTCAACAGTGGGTAACACTGGAGGACAGAATAATGAGTGGTTTTTTTCTTTTCTGTATTTTCGAATTGTTGTAATCATCATTGTATATACAATGGTATTTCCTTGAAATAAAGATTATACTGTATAATATGTAATATAAAGATTATAAAATACAAATAATATCACCATGTAATTTCTTGTAATAATAAAAAGACAATTACGTCCCCACCTCCACTCAGTCCAAATAGTATACACCCTACATACCTTGTTGAGTTTGCCAAGTGAAGATATGAGATCCGCCCATTCACTTGAGGACTCAAAATTTCTCAAAGCCTTTTCAATCACTGAAGAGTAGCTTCTGTATCTGTAATCATTTAAGAGCTCCTGCTCTTCTGGATCCATCTTACATTCTCACAGCAGAAAAGTATCTAAAAGCAAATCAAAAAATAACCAAATGAGAGGGCCATTTGGGGACACAAATCATTCCCAACTCAGAGCTACGGAAGACACGTGTCCATAAACACTACTGTGCGCAAACTCACTGGGCAATCCAGTTCAAATATTTAGCAAAGCTTCTGGGCCAGGCACTGTGGGAAATGAAAGATAAACAGTTCCCGCCCTCGTGGATTCTGGGGGAGACCAGTATACAGAAGCAGAAAGCACAAGAGTGCTAGGGCTCCAAGTAACTGAGAAAACGAATTCCAGGATCAAAGCTCCAAAGCTGCTAGACTACATATTGTTGCCAGCTGGTAATTCTGAATGAGCATGCCCCTTCCCATCACATGGCATTTTAAAATTTTTTTATTTTTTGGGAGGTAGGGTCTCACTCTGCCACCCAGGCTGGAGTGCACTGGCATGATCATGGCTCACTGCAGCCTCAACCTCTTAAGCTCAAGTGATCCTTCCTTCCACCTCAGCCTCCCAAGTAGCTGGGACTACTGGGATGCATCACCATGCCTGGCTGTTTTATTTAAAATGTGGCAGACATCTACCCCAACATGCCTTGTTCTGCTTTTTGTACTAAGAGAGCACTGGTTTTGTTCGGGGTAACACTAGAATTCCCTGACTCCTTTGCATCTAGGTGGCCATGTGAGAGCTCTTGACAATGAGATGCCAGTAGAAGCTGTGAGTCAAAAAGGCTGTTGGCAAGGAGGCAGACTTCCTGGCATAAGCTTTTTGCCCCCCACTCTTCTTCTTTCTGCCTGGAACAAAGGCATGATGTTGGAGTGAAGCTACATCTTGCAACTGTCATGAAACATGCACAAAAGCCACAAAGTAAGGATGGCTGAGTGGAACGACAGAGCCCCTGCAGCCCCAAATGGCGTGATGAAGGCGCCACACACCAACCCCGGATGCTGTAACGTCTGGTGTATGTTTTCTGCATGTAACAGCTAATTTGTTTAAGCTGCCATTCAATCAGGGTTTCTGTTACAGCCAACCACAATCACCTAATTGATATATGAGGACAAACAGTATTTCACCAGTACTGCTCAGTAGGAAAGGAAAGACAAATACGCAGCAATGCCATATAATTAAACATGCATGAACGCAGTTAACTGGGCTCTTTGCTAAACAAGTTGGATGTAGTCAATCAAATAAAATGGCAAATATGTTAGATGGAAGAAACTGAACTGAAGATACAACATGTTCTTTAGGTTTAAGTCTTTCATTTACAGGACAGGACAGTTATAAAAATTTCATGAAATCTCGCACTTCAATTTCCGATCACTCCAGACCCAATCCAGTCCTTCACTAGGCCACCACTACTTTCAAGTCACCAATGGCAGGGGCTCTTTCTGTTTCCTCACTTTACCTCTCAGTAGTACCCTGCGGCAGACCGCCTGCTTCTCTAAGCAGCCTAGCAGCCTCTGCTTGGTCCACACACTCCTCTGGCCCCTCCAGTCACGGAACTTCTTTCCTCCTCCTCTACCAACTGCTAAATGCATTCCCTGGCAGCTGGGCGTGGTGGCTCATGCCTCTAATCCCAGAACTTTGGGAGGCCAAGGCAAGTGGATTACTTAAGGTCAGCAGTTTGAGACTAGCCTAGCCAATATGGTGAAACCCCATCTCTGCCAAAAAATAAAAAAAATTAGCTGGGCATGGTGGTGCGCACCTGTAATCCCAGCTACTTGGGAGGTTGAGGCATGAGCATTGCTTGAACCTGGGAAGTGGAGGTTGCAGTGAGACAAGATTGTGCCACTGTACCCCAGCCTAGGTGACAGAGCAAGACTCTGTCTCAAAAAAAAAAAAAAAAAAAGAAAGTGAAGACTTTGGGAGGTGATTACATCATAGGATTAGTCTTTTTCAGGTAAGGGAAATGTGCTAAAATTGGATTATGGTGATGCTTGTACAACTCTAAATTTATGAAAAATCACTGAAATTAGCTGGGCACAGTGGCTCATTCCTGTAATCCCAGCTATTCCAGAGGTTGAGGTGGGAGGACTGCTTCAGCCCTGGAGCTTGTGATCAGCCTGGGTAACATAGCAAGATCCTGTCTCAAAAACAACAACACTGAATTATATAGTTGAATGAATTTTATGAGCTTGAAAGTATAGCTCAATAAAGCTGTTTAAAAAATAAAACTAGGCCAGGTGTGGTGGGTCACGCCTGTAATCCCAGATCTTTGGGAGGCTGAGGTGGGTGAATTACGAGGTCAGGAGTTCGGTATCAGCCTGGCCAACATGGTGAAACCCCATCTCTACTAAAAATACAAAAATTAGCTGGGCATGGTGGTGGGTGCCTATAATCCCAGCTACTCTGGAAGCTGAGGCAGGAGAATCACTTGAACCCGGGAGGTGGAGGTTACAGTGAGCTGAGATCATGCCATTGCACTCCAGCCTAGGCAACATAGCGAGACTTTGTCCCAAAAAATAATAAAAAACAAACAAAAAATTAAACTCTTAATTCCATCTGCTCAACATGCTCCTTCTCCAGTCTTTCCCTTCTCAGAATTAGCCCCTTCATCTGCGGAATCATTCTAGACTCTTCTTTGTTTTCATCTGCCATGTTCAACCCCAGTCCCATTTGCCTCTTCTTCCTAAACACCTGTTGACTCAGTTGCTCTCCATCTCCACCCCACCGCTGTGCAGGCTGCCTGTTTCCTGCAAGTCTGCAGAAGCTTTCCAATGATTCTCCCACACTTGCCCCTTTCCAGCGCCTTTAAACACAGTGCTCCAAGTTAAAACATAATGCATACAACTGCCATGTTAAAATTGTTTCTATAAATCTTAAAATAAGGCCAGGCGCAGTGGCTCACACCTGTAATCCCAGTACTTTGGGAGGCCAAGGCGGGCGGATCACCTGAGTTCAGGAGTTTTCGATCAGCCTGGCCAACACGGTGAAACCCTGTCTCGGCTAAAAGTACAAAAATTAGCTAGGAGTGGTGGCGCATGCCTGTGATCCCAGCTACTCAGGAGGCTGAGGCAGGAGAATCCCTTGAATCTGGGAGGTGGAAGTTGCACTGAGCTGAGATCATGCCACTGCACTCCACCCTGGGCAAGAGAGCAAGATTCTGTCTCAAAAAAAAAAAAATTCAAATAAAACCAAACAACCCCTTTTCCAGCTTACCAGACTCTACCCACTTCTCACTGCACCCTACAAATCCCAGGCCAGACCCATCCTGCCACAGAGCCTCTGCATATGCGTGCCTCTCTGCAAAAATATACTGCACCTTGCACACCCACCCACATAATAAGACTGCCTACTCATTCCTGGGAAGGCCTGTCCCTTTTTCTGAAATAACTGCCTTCACACATTTTGAAAATATTAAGGAAAAGATGGTAAGAAATTGGTGTATCCAAACAGTCCATACTTTTTTTTTCCCCAGAAAATTCACAGTTCTGAAATCCAGCATCTCTAAACTACCACGATACTTTAAATACTCCAGTAGTGCAGTCTGCTCACTCTACTAAGTGTCTAAACATGGGGGAAAGAAACAAATAAGACAAGATCCCTACTCGCACGGTTCATAGCCTGATAAAAGTGGAAATATCTAAACACATCACTTCAGTTTAATGTGGCATACATAAGTGACAGAGGGTGGACAAAGTGACAGAGTCTGACGGTAGCAAGAGGAAACTCAGTCACCGGCAGAGGAGTCCTCAAAGTCCAGAGGTGTGGTCGGCTAGAGTTATGGGAGGAGAACGGTGATAAGGTGTGTATTGATGATAAGGTGTGTATTTAGGAGGTGGGGTAGCAAGGGACACCACTGCTCATGGCAAGGAGGGCATCAGCCAGGTAAGAGCAGGTAACTGGAGCAGTTCAATGTGATGGTTGGCCATATGAAGAAAGTGCTATCTGGTATAACTACCAGCACAGGTGAGAAGTCTGGAAATAGTAATTCATGCAAGCTCCTTTATTTCAAAATACAGGACATGTGGTATGCTACCAAGCAAGTCTTCTGGGTGAGCTTGGTAAATTCACCATTTATGCATGCATTTCTTTTTCTTTCTTATTTTTATTTATTTGTTTTGAGATGGAGTCTTGCTCTTGTTGCCCAGGCTGGAGTGCAATGGCATGATTTTGGCTCACTCCAACCTATGCCTCCTGGGTTCAAGCGATTCTCCTGCCTTAGTCTCCTAAGTAGCTGGAATTACAGGTGCCTGCCACACACCTGGTTATTTTATTTTTTTCGTATTTTTGGTAGAGAAGGGGTTTCACCACGTTGGCCAGGCTGGTCTCGAACTCCTGACCTCAAGTGATCCACCTCAGCCTCCCCAAGTGCTGAGATTACAGGCTTTAGTAAATGCGCCGGCCTTATGAATACATTTCTTTTATGCAACACAAGAGTCCTGTGAGATGGGTATTAGCACCAAGATGAGGATACTGTAAGTCAGGCCACTTGGAAAATTGCCCAGGTCACACACCCAGCAGATAGCAGATCCAGATTTGAGCTCAGGTCAGTGAGATAGTACAGGGTCTCCATTACATTATGATAGTGAGAAAATTATTGGTTCAGTCCTTAAATAGCTCTTTTGCCACTGATCTTGCAATCTATCCTGAACATCTTTCTTGTGAGATATTGAACAGTTCGGTAAAACCGACGGAGTTATACAGCCTATAAATAATTAGACAGACAAAGAAGTAATCACATAAGAAATGTATCTGAGCAGATACACGCACCTTACAATCGAAAATGTCAGCAAGAAATCTCTCACTTTACCCATTTTTAACTCCATACAAAACCACATTCAGGGTTGGGAGCTGCGGCTCATGCCTTTAATCCCAGCACTTTAAGAGGCTGAGGTGGAAGGATTGCTTGAGCCCAGAAGTTGAGACATGACTGGGCAACATAGTGAGACCTTCGTCTCTACAAAATAATAATAATAATAATAAAGAAAAAGAAACAAGTTCAAGTGAAAAACCAACAGCCAAATCCCAAAAAAGTTCACTGTAAATATGTTTACATGAAGGAATATTCCTGAGTTCGATGAAGATGAGGACACAGTGACCCTACACAAAAGCAAAAACATTTAGCAACAAATAATAGATATGTACCATTAGTAATAAAATTGATAATGACCCTTAGTTTACAGCACAGAAACACTCATCACCAACGGGCTTAATCAACTCTGGGACACACTGATTTTACTTTGGTCTTTCAGAGTGGTAATTAAATTGTACTGGAAAAAATTTAAGCTACCTAACGGTAGTAGGCCTGGGGGGCGGAGGGGACAGTCTTCCATCACTCTAACAAAAAAATCCTAACAACGTCTTCCCAAATGCAGGGCTGCGGTCGCGAGTGTAAGGCAACACCTGCGGGTAACAGTCCCCGCCAGCAGCCGGGAACCCTGCAGGGCGCAGGGGCCAGGCCGGCGGAGCGCGCACAGTGGCCCGGATCCCTTCTCCTGCGGACGCCTTGCAAGACTGGGGTCTTCTTCGACCAGGAAAGCCCTCAGTCAGGTCCGAGTCCCTAGCCTCCTCCTGAGGCAGGACCGCACGAGCAAACAAAGGCTGAGCGTCTCGCTGTGGACCCGCCCCGGGAGGGCGCGCGGGCCGCGACCAAACTGACCTGCACCTGCCGCCCCGCTCGGCGAGGGCGTGGCTGGCCCCACATCCTCCCCGCGAGGGTCGGGTTAAGTCGAGGGGACCCCACTCAGCCTCCCCGCTGCCCTCCTAGTCTCCAGCCCCGAGCTCCCCGCCCCCGCACTGCAGCAGCGCGCGCCGCGGGCCCGGGCCGCGCGCCGGGAAGCCACCCGCATCGCGGGCCGCCCTACGGCGCCGCCCGAGCCCTCTGGACCCCGGGAAAGGCTCGCGGGCGGCGGGGAGGCGACGCCCGGCTCCTCCGGCTTCACCCAGCGGCTGAGGGGTGGACTCCGGGGAGGGCGCGGGCACTACTTACCCGCGGCAGTGGCCCTGTCGGCGGGCGCGCCCACGTGCGGCGCGTAGGAGCCCGCCCGGTTGCAGAAGAGAGACTGGGTAGGGGCTGCGGCGCGGCCAGAAGCCAGAACCGCCGAGGAAGCGCCGCGCCCGAGAACCAGCGGCGGCGGCTCTTCCCTACCCCGGCGTCGGGGCGGAGCTCGGAGGCGGGGCCCCTACGCTCGGGGCATGACTTGAAGGCGGGGCCGGATGCCTGGAGGTGGGTCCAGGGGCTGGACCTGCAGGTGGGCCCTATGGTGTGGGGGCGGGGCTTCAGCGGGCGGGGCGGAACTGGAAGATGGGGCCTGACGCTTGGAGGCAGGATCAAGGGCGGGGCCTGGAGGTGGGTCATGGGTACGGGGGCGGGGCCTAGGCGGGCCAGGCTGGGCTGAAAGGCGAGGCCTGCTGCATGGAGGCGGGATCAAAGGCGGGGCCTGAAGGTGGACGATCGGCTTGGGGGCGGGGCCTCGGGCGGAGGAGCAGGGCTTGGGGCGGGCCTCCGCACGCCGGGGCGGTTCAGTGGCCGCAGCCGCGGAATGAGGGAACCAGAGCCTTCTTTAGCTTCCCGCCGTGGGAGTTGCTTTGCAGCCGGGCTGCTCCGGGGAAGGCCTTGTACAGGTGGGCGGCGCAGCGTCCGCGTCTCACCTGGGAACCCCCGACATAACCTAAAAGAGGAGACATTGGTCAGTGTCCGTCCAAGGTCGTCCGCGCGTGCATCGGCCCTCGGAGGTGCTTTGGAGTTACTCACACAAACGGAGAAGCGGGGGCTCCTCGAAGGGTGCGCGGCACCTGGTTCACCCCAAGTTTTCCCTCTGGACTACGCCCAAGTCCTCCACACACGCTCGGGGCTCAGGGGGCTCGGCGGGCTTGGGACCCTCGCTAAGTTGCCTCAGCCCTCGCGGGCCTGAGGTTTCCGACCCTGGGCGACCGGGAAGACGGGATCATTTCTACCTGGACGGAGCTCGTCACGTGGGCTCTGGCTCAGAAAGGAGACATTGACGCCAACCTTAGAAAGCATTCATATCTCCAGACAAACCCCAGCCCCTGCCTGCTATCCTCTCGAGCGCTGGGACCTGGACGGTCCAGTCCGACCGCTTCAGAGCAGGACGCAGCTGGAGGGTGCGCGGTAGGCAGCGCTCACCTAAGCACAGGCCCTGACCCACCCAGCTGCGGCTCCCAATCCGGACTGGGCCACCTGTGGATGAAGGCGGTCATTTCTGCAGAGACCTCGCTCCTTTTAACCCCCAAGCATCCTTTAGAAATGTTCAGAGCAGGGCGACAGAGTGAGACTCCATCTCAAAAAAAAAAAAAAAAAAAAGTGTAACAAGAAATCTGTTTTATTGGATCAAGTTGTCTTGTCACACTTAAAAGTCTACTTAGCTGCGTTCAGCAGTTTAAGACATGTAGAAAGAGCCAGGTCCTTGGATATTAATACTCAAACCAAGTAAGGCGTTTCCAATTTAATTTAAACCCGAACTTTAATCCTTACCCCTCTTGACAATAAAGAAGGCATTATAAATCAGAACCCACACATTATCTGGCTCAGGCTGGTGCGCCCAGACTGACCTCAAGTGAGCCACCCACCTCGGCCTCCCAAAGTGCTGGGATTACAGGAGTGAGCCACCGTGCCTGGCCTAAGCTAGTATCTTTTATAAACTAAGTTCTACTCCACCCATCTTGATAGTAAACACTGGTTCTCTGTTGGCTTCTGCCTCCTTCCCTAAAATATCCATTCCCTTTGCTCTCCCCATGTTCTTCTTAGCGGAGAAGTCCTGTGCCGTTCTGGATTTGATACTGAGTCCACTTTGCAGTTGGCCTTTTTTATTGACACTTGTTTCATCTCCACACTGCATCCTTGTTCAGATTCTAGGTCTGTCACAGTCCTTGTTGCAGTTCGGTAGATGAAGGAAAAGTCAAAGGGTGGAGTCTAAAGCTCATATTGTATGTGGGTGTACCACACATGCAACAGTCTAGAAAAATGTATCACAGAAAAGCTGATGTGGAAAGAACCACTGGCTCCCTCTGGTGCCTTAAAAACACATTGTATTAGCCAGGCATGATGGCATGCACCTGTACTCCCAGCTACTTGAGAGGCTGAGGCAGAAGATCGCTTGAACCTGGGAGGTGAAGGTTGCAGTGAGTTGAAATTGCATCACTGTGCTCCAGCTTGGGCAACAGAGTAAGACTCTGGCTCAGAAAAAAAAACAAAACCAAACCAAAACCAACAAAAAAACACATTGCGTGAGATAATCCATTTAAAATATGCTGCATTTAAACCATATTTCATTTCTCTATGGAAAAGTTCATATAGAAGCTAACTTGGGGATTTATTAATAATAACCATATGGCTTACACTTTAAGTGTAATCTAATTTATGCTTAAGTTAAATGTATCATCTCCCTTAGTTTTTACACCAAGAGAGTTACTACCTGGTTTCTAGACTCATCAGTGAAGCTCAGCTTGCCAAGCACTAGAGGCAAAAGGACTTTGTAGTCAGTCCTGGATATAATCCTGGCTTTAGCTCTGAGATCTTGAGCAAGTCAATTTAACTCTCCAAGCCTTTATTTCTTCATTTGAAAAATGACATTGATTCCTACCTTAAAGGATGCAGTGGTTTGAATGTGTCCCCTAACGTCATGTATTAGAAACATAATCCCCAAGGCAACAGTGTTACAAAGTGGGACCTTTAAGATCATGATTGAAGATTCTGCCCTCATGAATGGATTAATACCTTTATCAGGGGAGTGGATTCCTGATAGAAGGATGAGTTTAGCGTACACCTTGTGTGCATTCTCTTGCCCTTCTGCCTTCTGCCATGGTAGGGACACACCAACAGGCCTTTGCCAGATGCTAGTGCATGCTTTTGGACTTCCCAGTCTCCAGAATTGTGTTAAATAAACTTATTATTTTTTAATGTCAGGTGACAGAGTCTCATTCTGTTGCCCAGGCTGGAGCGAAGTGGCATGATCATAGCTCACTGCAGCCATAAACTCCTGGGGACAAGTGATACTCACACCTCAACTTCTCAAGTAGGTAGTACTAAAGTGGGCATGACAAACCTGGTTAATTTTTATTTTTTGTAGAGATGGGATCTCTCTATGTTGCCCAGGCTGGCCTTGAACTCCTGGCCTTACATGATCCTCCCACTTTGGCCTCAATAATCCCAAAGTTAAGGGATTATTGGCATGAGCTACTGTGCTCAGGCAAATTTACTTTCTTTATACATTCCCTAGTCTGTGATATTCCATTATAGTAACACAAAATGAAGGGAAAGGACTATAGTAAGAATTACCTAAAACCATGTTGGGAAAGTATTAAGCAGGACATATAGTCTAGTTTGCCATAGGTTCTCAATTCATGATTTTTTTCTCCTTTTGATTCCAAGCATAATTGTTTTTTTTCCTTCAGCATACTGTGAACCCCCAAAATCTGAGACAGGTCTCAGTTAATTTAGAAAGTTTATTTGCCAAGGTTGAGGATGGGCAACCATGACACAGCCAGGAGGTTCTGACAACATATGCCCAAGACGGTAGGGGCGCAGCTTAGTTTTATACATTTAGGGAGACATGAGACAATGATCAGTATGTGTAAGAGGTACATTGGTTCAGTCCAGAAAGCTGGGACAACTTGAGGTGAAAGTGAGACAGCTGGAAGTGCGGAGGGGACTTCCAGGTCATAGGCAGATAAGAGATAAATGGTGTCATTCGTTTGAGTTTCTGATTAGCCTCTCCAAATGAGGCAAGCGGATATGCATTTATCTCAGTGAGCAGAGATGTGACCTTGAATAGAATGGAAGGCAGGTTTGCCCTAAGCAGTTCCCAGCTTGACTTTTCCCTTTAGCTTAGTGAATTTGGGGCCTCAAGATTTATTTTCCTTTCACAATACTGTAAAACATGTTAATGCAAGGTGGCTCAAGCTAGTAATCCCAGTACTTTGGAGGCTGAGGCAGGTGGATCACCTGAGGTTGGGAGTTCGAGACCAGCCTGACCAACATGGAGAAACCCTGTCTCTACTAAAAATACAAAAAAACCAAACAAACAAACAAAAAAAATTAGCTGGGCATGGTGGCGCATGCCTGTAATCCCAGCTACTCGGAGGCTGAGGCAGGAGAATCACTTTAACCTGAGAGGCGGAGGTTGCCATGGGCCAAGATCTTGCCATTACACTCCAGCCTGGGCAACAAGAGTGAAACTCCATCTCAGAAATAAACAAACACACACACATTAATGCACTTCTATTAGTTAGGTTCCTTTTGATTGCAAGCAATAACTACCCAATTCAATGTAGCTTAAGAAAAAGGAAAATCTATTTTAAGCCTACAGGGGTATCTTGGAGCATCTCTGAGAACTCAGGATTTCAGGAATGATCTTAGGACCATTCTTTTTTTGTTCTTTTTCTTTTTCTGAGACAGGGTCTTGCTTTGTCACCCAGACTGGAGTGCAGTGATGCAAACATGACTGGCTCACTGTAGCTTCCACCTCCCAGGCTCAAGCAGTCCTCCTGCCCCAGCTCCCCGAGGAACTGGGACTACAGGCATGTACCACCACACCCAGCTAATTTTTGTCTTTATTTTGTAGAGACAAGGTACCACCATGTTACCCAGGCTGGACTCAAACTCTTCAGCGCAAGCCATACACCTGCCTTGAGCTCCCAAAGTGCTGGGATTGGAGGGATAAGCCACCGCACCTGTATTAAATGCTCCTCTTGATGGTTGGCCTCCTTCTCTGACTATGGCTGGCTCCCTCTGCTTCTCAGGCACATGGGATGTAACAGCTCTAATCCAATCCCACTGGTTGTTTTTAGAGGAAGGACCTATAGCTGGAGCAGTCAATAGAGGCAAGGCCACCTTGTGGCTGCTGCAGCTGCAAACGTGGGAAGGAAGTTGGCGGGGGCGAGATCATATTTTCGAAGAGGGCGCTGGGCAGACCATCCAATAAGGGCCAATGGCAGCCCTTCTCATAAGAATGAGAAATGTCATTCTGACCAGCAGTTGACAATTAAGGGTCATCTAAGTGGGCTACATGCTGATCCAAAAAGGATTGGCTAGCGACAAAAGAGGAAGTGGGTTACACACGTATCCAAAAAGGATTGGTTAGATACAAAAGAGGAAGAAGAAATAAAAGGGATTGGCTCATTTCCTCATGCACTTCCTGTCTGTCACTTTGTCAGGAAGAGCCTGAAGTGCTCTGTGGTTCCTGGGCGACTGCCCGTCATTAGCAGGACTGGCATTTGGCTGCAGAGGAAGGCCAGAGTATAAAAGATACTCAGGAAACTTATTGAAAGCCATTAAAATGTTTTTAGAGCCAGAAAAGAAGCCATTAAAATGTCTTAGGAGCTGTGGCCTGAGATGAAATTAGAGCATGTTGGATTTAATCAGTGACATAAAAATATGCTGAAGGAAGTTTTTGTTGTTGTTTTTAGTTTTTTTTTGAGACAGGATCTTGTCCTGTCACTCAGGCTGGAATGCAGTGGCGCAATCATGGCTCACTGCAGCCTTGACCTAATGGGTTCAAGTAATCCTCCCAACCTCAGCCTCTGAGTAGCTGGGACTACAGGTGCACGCCACTATGCCCATATAATATTTTTTGAATTTTTGTAGAGAGGGGTCTCGCTATGTTGCCCAGGCTGGTCTTGAACTTCTGGGCTCAAGCAACCTGCCTGCCTTGGCCTTCCAAAGTGCTGGGATTCCAGGCATGAGCCACTCCATCTGGCCTGAGGAAGTTAAATGCAGTCTAGGTGGGATTCAGACTCCCCCTACCCCAAGTAGATGAAAAAGTGGGTGAAAGCTGTGAGAGTTAAGCTGACACTTTGAGGAGCTGTCATTGTAAATCAGAAAGTCAAGAGAAACAAATAGCTACATACTGTGATGAACTAGAAATAACTAGGTCATCTTGTTTAGTTCTGTTCCCCCAAATAAAAGAAACTTGAGGCTGGGAGCGGTGGCTCACACCTATAATCCCAGCATTTTGGGAGGCTGAGGCAGGCGGATCACGAGGTCAGGAGTTCGAAACCAGCCTGGCCAATATGTCGAAAACCCATCTCTACTAAAAATACAAGAATTAGCTGGGTGTGGTGGCACACACATGTAGTCCTGGTTATTCAGGAGGCTGAGGCAGGAGAATCGCTTGAACCTGGGAGGTGGAGGTTGCAGTGAGCTGAGACAGTGCCATTGCACTCCAGCCTGGGTGACAGAGACTCTGTCTCAAAAAAAAAAAAAAAAAAAAAAAAGAAACTTGAGCATTTCCATACTTTACTGATTCCCTAAGGAAAAACAGCATTATCTCTTATGACTGCCATGCTTACTTATGTCAGGAGATACCGAGGGACTTCTCTTTCTGGGCCTGAGAGGGGCATGGTTTCAAAGGCAGGAGTTTCCCAACTCCACGCCTCCATCCGGAAACCAGAGGGGTTTCAAATGTAAAGTTCTTTGTCTCAATTTTCAGCATGCAGGCTACATAGAGAAAGACAGGTGAGGCTCCTTTCTCCAAAAAAACCAGCTGAAAGCTCTGGGAGGAGGGGGCTCTGTAACTCAGAGTTGTGGACCAAGCCACCAATTTGACATCAGAGTCAAAGATCAATCACTCCAGAGGAAGTTTGAAAGAACTCCTCTCATTGGACATGAGCATGAATGGGGAGGGAATAACTCAAGGATTAAAACTCCAGCTGCTCCTACCTATACGAATTCCTTTTCTATGGGAGCTTTCTTTTTCTCTCTCTCTAATAAATTGCTTTTCTGCAACACTCTTTGGGTCCATGATATTTATTCAAATGGCAAACTTGCCACGCCTCTGGGCCCCTTTCCCCATTCTTCAGGGTTAGCAAGGCTGCAGTAAGCCATGATTGTGCCACTGTGCTCCAGCCTGGGCAACAAAGCAAGACCCTGTCTCAAATGTTAAAAAAAAAAAAAAAAAAGGGGCAGGTAGTCACGGAAGAATCACCCGGGGCGGGAGTTCACAGGGGTGTGTGTGTAGGTTAAGGAAAGACATCTGCATGTGTTGCAGTTAAAAGGTAAAGTTGAGGCCGGGCGTAGTGGCTCATGCCTGTAATCCCAGCACTTTAGGGGGCTGAGGCGGGCAGATCACCTGAGGTTGGGAGTTTGAGACCAGCCTGGCCAACATGGCGAAGACCCATCTCTACTAAAAATACAAAATTAGCTGGGTGTGGTGGTGCACACCTGTAATCTCAGCTACTCAGGAGGCTGAGGCAGAAGAATTGCTTGAACCTGGGAGGTGGAGATTGTGGTGAGCTGAGATCGCACCATTGCACTCCACCCTGGGCAACCAGAGCAAACTCGTGTCTCAAAAAAAAAAAAAGATCAAGTTGAGGTGACTGGACAACCTTGCAAACATTCTGGGAAGGAATGCAGAACGCAAAACCCAGCGGAAAAAATGTGTTTTGAAAGAAATCATGTCCCAGTGAAAGAAGATATTCCTCCTGAGCCCTTCAAGCCCTACTGCTTCATAAGAATCAGCCAGGTGTGTGGCTCACGCCTGTAATCCCAGCACTTTGGGAGGTTGAGGCGGGCGGATCACCTGAGGCCAGGAGTTTGAGACCAGCCTGGCCAACATGGTGAAACCCCATCTCTACTAAAAATGCAAAAAATTAGCTGTGTGTGGTGGCAGGTGCTTGTAGTCCCAGCTGCTTGGGAGGCTGAGGCAGAAGAATCGTTTGAACCCAGGAGGTGGTGGTTGTAGGCGCACTCCAGCCTGGGTGACAAAAAAAAGGAAAAGAATGAATAAAAATACACTCAAATAATAACAAAACAGAATGAGGTGCAAAGAAAGCCTGCAGAGCTAAGAAAATAGAGGATAAAGCATCATCCTCATAGAATTAAAAAACTAGAAATAGCACGGTGGCTCACGCCTATAATCCCAGCACTTTGGGAGGCCGAGGTGGGTGGATCACAAGGTCAAGAGATCGAGACCATCCTGGTCAACATGGTGAAATCCCGTCTCTACTAAAAATAAAGCTAGGCATGGTGGCGCGTGCCTGTAGTTCCAGCTACTCGGGAGGCTGAGGCAGGAGAATTGCTTGAACCCAGGAGGCGGAGGTGGTAGTGAGCAGAGATCGCACCATTGCACTCCAGCCTGGGTAACAAGAGTGAAACTCCGTCTCAAAAAACAAAACAAAACAAAACTGGAAATAGCTAGGAACAGCTGGAAAATGGTGGAGCTCTGACTCCACAGTTCTAAAAGCACTTGCTTCACCAGCGGTTCTCAAAGTGCAGTCCTGGGACCAGCAACGTCAGCATCACCTGGGAACTCGTTAGACGTGAAGTGAATTGGTGTGGGGAGGGGAACCAACAACCCATTTCCATCAGCTCTCCAGGTGGTTCTGATGCCCACGAAAATGTTCTTCTCCCTCTCAGGCTGAAGAGTTGGACATGGCAATGTTGTTCAGCTCCAGATTCCAGAACTAGAATTTCCAGATTGTTCAGCTCCAGATTCCGGAACTAGAAACACCTTTCTCCCAGGGAGATTCTAATGGACATTCGTTTTCAAGAACAGAAAGAGAATCAGGTTGGGCGCAGTGGCTCACACCTGTAATTCCAATACTTTGGGAGGCTGAAGCAGGTAGATCACCTGAGGTCAGGAGTTTGAGAACACCCTGGCCAAGATGGTGAAACCCCATCTCTACTAAAAATACAAAAATTAGCCGGGTGTGGTGGCGGGCACCTGTAATCCCACTACTCACTCGGGAGGCTGAGACAGAGAATTGCTTGAACCCGGGAGGTGGAGGTTGCAGTGAGCTGAGATTGCACCACTGCACTCCAGCGTGGGGGACAGAGTGAGACTCCATCTCAATTAAAAAAAAAAAAAAAAAAAAGCTGGGTGTGGTGGCTCACGCCTGTAATCCCAGCACTTTGGGAGGCCAAAGCAGGCCAATCACAAGGTCAGGAGATCGAGGCCATCCTGGCCAACATGGCGAAACCCCTTCTCTACTAAAAAACAAAAAATTAGCCGAGCGTGGTGGCATGCGCCTGTAGTCCCAGCTACTGGGGAGGCTGAAGCAGGGGAATCACTTGAACTCGGGAGGCGGAGGTTGCCGTGAACCAAGATAGCGCCACTGCCATCCAGCCTGGCGACAAACCACAACATCAATTCGTTCATTCCACCATTTATTAAGCATCAAATTCTGAGGCAGATGTTACCAGTTTTGCACAACTTTGTCCCACAGCAACTGGCCTTGTGGCTCAGTGGCATCCGGAGGCAGGAGAGCCAAGTAGACTGGGGTCTCAGCCCCCTCCTCCACAGTTCCCATGCTGAATTCCTTAGCCATGTCTGTCTTCACTCGTCCTGGGCAGCACGCATTCACGAGGATCCTGTCAGCTTTCCTCTTCTCATCCAGATGCCTGGCCAGAATCCTTGATAAGACCGTGACCCCCAACTTGGACACCTCATAAGGTAAGCTGGGCCAGCCTTCCCTCTCATGCACCTCATTTTTTGTGTCCTCAACAAACTTTTTCATGAGATCCACCAGGTCTGCCTCTGTGAGTGTCTCACTGCGGAACTTTTCCTGTAGATCTTCACTGCAGTTTTCAAAAGCCCTTAAACACTGTAAACTACTGATATTCACCACTCTCCCTAAAACAGAATGAGAGAAATATGAACGCATATCACAGAGATACAACCATTGGTTGAATATACCAAACATACAATTGAGTCATGGTGCAGGTGTTTTTTTTTTTTTTGAGACAGAGTCTCGCCCTGTAGCCCAGGCTGGAGTGCAGGGGTGTGGTGTCATCTCTGTCCACTGCAACCTCTGCCTCCCAGGTTCAAGCAATTCTCCTGCCTCAGCCTTACAAGTAGCTGGGATTACAGGTGTGCACCACCACACATGGCTAATTTGTATTTTAAGTAGAGATAGAGTCTCACCATGTTGGCCAGGCTGGTCTTGAACTCCTGACCTCAAGTGATCCACTTGCCTCGGCCTCCCAAAGTGCTGGGATTACAGGCATGAGCCACCATGCCCGGCCTTGTGCAGATTTAATTGCTGATTAAAAATGAAAATGTGGCTGGACACTGCGGCTCATGCCTGTAATCCTAGCACTTTGGGAGGCTGACAGGGGCAGATCACTTGAGCCCAGGAGTTCAAAACCAGCCTGGGCAATATGGCAAAACTCTGTCTCTACTAAAAATACAAAAGTTAGCTGAGTGTGGTGGCTTGTGCCCATGGTCTCAGCTACTCAGGAAGCTGAAGTAGGAGGATCACCTGAGCCCAGGAAGTAGCGATTGCAGTGAGATGTGATCACACTACCACCCTCCACTCCACTCCAGCCTGGGTGACATGAATGAGACTCTTCTCAAAAAGTAATAATAAAATTTAAAATATGACTATAGAAGGCATAATATGCACCCGTGGGTTTTAATATTTTTTTGGTTCCTATCTCCCAAGGGAAGAACACACCTCCATCAGGAAGAAGGGCTCCCTTTCACAGGATTCTCTGAGAGGTGGATGAGGTAGTAAATTTGTAGATTTCCCCAGGAAGTTTTATTTTTATTTTTTACTTTATTTATTTATTTTTTTGAGATGGAGTCTTGCTGTGTCACCCAGGCTGGAGTGCAGTGGCATGACCTCAGCTCACTGCAACCTCCCCCTCTAGGGTTCAAGCGATTCTCCGCCTCAGTCTCCCAAGTAGCTGGGATTACAGGTGCCTGCCACTATGCCTGGCTAATTTTTTGTATTTTTAGTAGAGACAGGGTTTAACTGTGTTAGCCAGGATGATCTCGATCTCTTGACCTTGTGATCCACTTGTCTTGGCCTCCCAAAGTGCTGGGATTACAGGCATGAGGCACCGTGCCCAGTCCCCTAATTTTTTTTTAAGACACGGTCTTGCTTTACCACCCAGGCTGGAGTGCAGTGGTGCAATCTCCGCTCATTGCAACCTCTGCCTCTGGGTACAAGCAATTCTCCTCCATCATCCTCCCGAGTAGCTGGGATTACAGGTGTCCACCACCACATCTGACTAATTTTTCTACTTTTAGTAGAGATGGGTTTTGCCATGTTGGCCAGGCTGGTATTGAACTCCTCACCTCAAGGGACCTGCCTGCCTCAGCCTCCCAAAGTACTGGGGTTACAGGTGTGAGCCACTGCGCCCAGCCTAAGATTTTTTTTATTTTGTTCTGTGAGATGGGGTCTTGTTCTGTCACCCAGGCTGGAGTGCAGTGGCATGATCTCGGCTTACTGCAACCTCCGCCTCCCAGGTTCAAGAGAGCCTCCTGCCTCAGCCTCCAATGTAGCTGGGACTACATGTGTGTGCCACCACGCCTGGCTAATTTTTGTATTTTTTTTTTTTAGTAGAGATGAGGTTTCATGTTGACCATACTGGTCTTGAACTCCTGACCTCAGGTGATCTGCCCACCTTGGCCTCCCAAAGTGCTGGGGTTATAGGCGTGAGCCTCCATGTGCCCAACCCCCTGGCCATTTTATAAAACCGTTCCTCCCCGGCATACACACTCCAAGTGCTTGTAAACTTGCTTTCCAAGGGACAGTGCTCTCACCCTAAGGACTAATGCTCTCAATTTCCTAGGTACACCCATTATTCTAGGGCCTCAATTCCTTAGTGCCACAGCCAGCAACAAGCAATCCCTGGGGATGACTCTGTCTGTCTTTCATTATGGATATTTCACGTGTGGAATGGGCTGTTTCTCCATCCTGGTTTTTGTTTCATTACTTTTTTTTTGACACAGAGTCTTACTCTGCCACCCAGGCTGGAGTTCAGTGGCACGATCTCAGCTCACGATAGCCTCCACCTCCTGGGGTCAAGTGATCCTTCTGCCTCAGCCTTATAAGTAGCTGGGACCACAGGCACATGCCACCATGCCTGACTGATTTTTGTATTTTTCATAGAAACAGGGTTTCTCCATGTTGGCCAGGCTGGTCTTAAAGTCCTAACTCAGGAGATCTGCCTGCCTCGGCCTCCCAAAGTTCTAGGATTACAGGTATGAGCCACTGTACCTGGCCTGATTTCATTATTTTTTTAGTCCATATTTAATAATACTCATATTCATTAAATTACAAATTATTTATGTTGATCATAATTCACAGCTACTAAATTGTGCTCATAGAAACAAACATACAGGCCAAGAACTATACAACAATTTGAAGTGCTGGTGGAGATCCAAAAACCAGTAAACGTGTTAACTTACACATTTCATCAGTATCAAACCCTACTAATTTTGGTGGGTTCTTTTCTTATATATTATTCTGAATGGATAGTCTCTGCTTCCAATAGGATCTCTAGATTTTTTTTTTTTTGAGATGGAGTCTCACTCTGTTGCCCAGGCTAGAGTGCAGTGGCACGATCTCGGCTCACTGCAACCTCCATCTCCTGGGTTTAAGCGATTCTCCTGCCTCAGCCTCCTGAGTAGCTGGGATTACAGGTGTGCACCACCACCTCCAGCTAATTTTTGTATTTTTAGCAGAGATCGGGTTTCACCATGTTGGCCAGGCTGGTCTTGAACTCCTGACCTCAGGTGATCCTCCTGCCTTGGCCTCTCAAAGTGCTGGGGCTGCAGGTGTAAGCCACTGTGCCTGGCTGGATTTCTAGATTTTATTTCATTTTCTGAATGGTGTTCCCCACAGGTGCATGTTGCAGGGGAGCCGCACATCCTTGGGGACCCCAATCTCACAGGAGATACCCTCACTCTGTCCTTGAAAACCAGCATCTTACTCATCCTGCCAGGTACTTAGTACTACTCAGTATTTCTTTCCTTCTTTCTCTCTCTCAGCTTCAAAGGTGAAGTGTATGTATGTATTTCTTTCCTGTTACAGAGAGGTTGCAAGAATAGTTCGATAAACATCCTATACCCTTCGCCTAAGTTTACTAATTGTTAACATTCTGCTATGTTTGCTTTTTCCCTCTCTGTCCCTTTTTCTCTCCAAGTTGGTGATATCATAAACCTTCATCTTAAGCACTTTAGTATTATATATGGTGGCAAGGGCATTCCCCTACATTACTACAGTTGTGACTACATGCAAGGCATTTATCATTATATAACACTATTATCTAAAATACAGCCCATATTCAAATGTCTCCGATTGTTCCAACAATGTTCTTTTTTTTTTTGAGATGGAGTCTTGCTCTGTCACCCAGGCTGGAGTGCAGTGGTGCGATCTCGGCTCATCGCAAGCTCCACTTCCCGAGTTCAAGTAATTCTCCTGTCTTAGCCTCCCAAGTAGCTGGGATTACAGGCATGCACCATGATGCCCAGCTAATTTTGTATTTTGAGTAGAGATGCGTTTTCTCCATGTTGGTCAGGCTGGTCTCGAAATCCTGACCTCAGGTGATCCACCCGCCTTGGCCTCTCAAAATGCTGGGATTACAGGCATGAGCCACCGCACCTGGCCCCAGTAATGTTCTTTTACAGTTTTTGTTTGTTTGTTTTAATCCAGGGTCTGAAGTGGGATCATGGATTGCATTTAATTGTCACATCTCTTTCATGTATTTTAATGTAGAGTAGTTGACAATGACCTTTTTTTTTTTTTTTTTAAGATTCTAGACCATTATTTTATAGTATTTCACTCAAAGTGGATTGCTGTGATTTTCTTATGATTAGAGTCACATCAATATTTTGGCCAGGAATACTACATCAGTGGTGTTGTGTTCTTCACTGCTTTCTAAACAGCTTTGTTCTCAAAAACTTGGTGGCTACTAGGAATTAAATGTAAAAGGGAAAGGAAGAAAGAAAACCATGTCACAGAAGCTGTGCCTTCGAGGAAATAAATCCTCTTAAGGGGAGGAGGTATCCCCTTTGATCTGAGGGCACACCTCTGGGAGAGAGGCCAGAGGCTGACAGTCAGCCTCATCAGCCAGATGGTTCATCAACCCTGAGAAGGGCTGCACCCACACAGCCCTCCGCTGAGGTCCAGGTGGCCCCAACAGTCCCGAAACACCTGCTGCCTTACTCTAGAAAGAGTAGGCAAGTTGCTCCCTCTAGTGGCTTAGTATTTGCTTGGCCTGTTTACTCAGAATCTTGAACAAATAAGCAAGTCAAATACAGATGGTCCCTGCCTTATGATGGTTCCACTTAGGACTTACTGGCTTCACTGATTGCATTTCACTTTCAGTACAGATTCAGTAAATTACATAAGATACTCAACACTTTATGATAAAATAGGCTTTGTGTTATATGATTTTGCCGGACCATAGGCTAATGTAAGCATTCAAAGCACCTTGAAGCTACGCGAGGCTGACCTATGGTGACTGGTTGGTCAGATGTGTTAAATGCATTTTTTTTTTTTTTTGAGACAAGGTCTTGCTCTGTCGCCCAGGCTGGAGTACGGTGGTGCAGTCACAGCTCACTGCAGCCTCAACCTCCTGGCCCTAAGCAGTCCTCCCACCTCAGTCTCTCAAGTAGCTGGAGCGTGCCACTATGCCCAGCTAATTTTTTATTTTATTTTTTATGTAGAGATGGGGTCTCCCTATGTTGCCCAGTGTTAAGTTATTCTTATGATATTTTCTTCTTTTTTATTTTTTTCTGAGACAGGGTCTCACTTTGTCACCTAAGCCAGAGTGCTGTGGTCCAATCCTGGTTTACTGCAACTTCTACTTCCTGGGCTCAAGGGATCCTCCCCGGTCAGCTTCCCAAGTACCTGGGACTACAGGTGTGTGCCACCATGCCTGGCTAATTTGTGTATTTTTCTTGTAGAAATGGGGTTTCACCATGTTGCTCAGGCTGGTCTCGACCTCCTAGGCTCGAGCGATCCACCCACCTTGGCTTCCCAAAGTGCTGGCAAAGTACAGGCACGAGCCACTGCACCCCGCCAACCTTTGATATTTTCAACTCACGATGGCTTTATCGGGACTTAGCCCCATTGTCAGTTGAGGAGCATCTGTAACTTTCTTTAAATTGATTTTTAAATGCTAAATAAAAAATGGCTTTTAAATCAGTCTTATAGGTGAAGAAAGTGATTCCCTACAAATCAAGGGGCAATGATGCCCAGTGTTTTGCCACCCAGTAAACATGAGGTTTATGAACAAGTCACATTTTTTCTTTTTTGAAAGAGAGAGTCTTGCTCTGTCACCCGGGCAAGCTGGAGTGCAGTGGTGGGATCTCGACTCATTGCAGCCTCCGTCTCACAGGTTCAAGTGATCCTCCTGCCTCAGCCTCCCAAGTAGCTGGCATTATAAAACCGGGCCACCTCACCTGGCTAATTTTTGTATTTTTAGTAGAGACAGGGTTTCACCATGTTTGCCAGGCTGCGGCCAAAGTGGTCTCCAACTGCTGACCTCAAGTGATCCCCTCCCCTATCTCAGCCTCCCAGCGTGCTGGGATTACAGGTATGAGCCATCAAACCCGGCTGACAAGTCACATATATTCTCAATGTGTTGTAAAACAACGATTCCCACTTCAGGAAGTAATGTTACTTGGAACTGATTACAGACAGTGATTCACCTGCTCAGGGCTAATCCCTGTGCCCCCACCCTCCCCAGAGGTTTCCATTAGCTTTCAGAATGGCTTTTCTCTTTCTTTTTCTTTTTCTTTTTTTTTTTTTTTTGAGACAGAGTCTCACCCTTCGCCCAGGCTGGAGTGCAGTGGCAGGATCATGGCTCACTGCAGCCTTGACCTTCTAGGCTCAAGTGATTCTCCCACTTCAGCCCCCGAAGTAACTGCGATCACAGACACGAGCCACCACATCTGTCTAATATTGTAAAATCTTTTGTAGAGATGGGGTTTTGTTGTATTGCCCAGGCTGGTCTCAAACTCCTAGGCTCAATTGATTCTCCTGCCTCAGCCTCCCAAAGTGCTGGCATTACAGGTGTGCACTATGGCGCCCAGCTGGTTTACAATCATCTGGTGCCATAATTCTTCACCAGAATGACTTATCCTAATCTGATGGAGTGGAGAAGTCAAGAAACCTGATACAACTTCCTGTTCTATTACTACCTGTCTGTGTTTGCTTCTTTGGGCCTCAGTTTCACTCTCTGCAAAGTGGAGGGGTAGGAATACCTCCACTTGGGAGTCTGCAGGAGGAGGATTGCTTGAGCCCAAGAGTTTACGACCAGCCTGGGAAACATGGCAAAACTTCCATTCCTTTAAAAAAACAAACAAAGAAACAAAAAAGTTTATCACTGGATGCAGAAACTTCTTAACCTAAACAGGTGAATGGTGAGAGTTGCACTTGTGCTTTTATACTCTATCAGTTCCTTAGTGGGATGGGAGCGTAGAAAGCCTGTAGGGAGAACGGCAGGTGCCCTGAAAGAGGATTGAGTTTTAAAGGTGTCTTTAATACTTTGCAGCTCTCAAGTTCCCATTCCAAAATTTATCGGGAGAAAACTTCCCAACATGGGATAAAAGACATCCCTACCATGGCTGCTCCCTAGCAGCCATAAAAAAGATGAAAGCTTTCTGTTCAAATCTGGAGAGAGCCCTAGACATATTTAGTAAAAAAAAGCTGGGCATAGTGGCATGTGCCTGTAGTCCCAGCTATTCAGGAGGTGAAGGTAGGAGAATCCCTTGAACCCAGAAGACATGGGTTGCAGTGAGCCAAGATCCCACCACTACCCTCCAGCCTGGGTGACAGAGCAAGACTGTCTCAAAAAAAACAAAACAAAACAAAACAAACCCACCACATTTCCAATAAGAACCACAGTTCTAAGAATCCACAGTTATACACAGTTAACTTCTTGGGGAAGAAAATCCTCAAGGAAGCCAGCTTCCCTGTCTCCCAGCAGAGCTGTCATTTTATATTTCAGATTCTTTGCTAACGACTGTCTCCCCAACTAGACTCTCAGCTCCACAAATGAGATAATCTGTGTCTACAATGCTCACCATTGCAAGCCCAGAACCCAGCATAACACCTGGAATATAGCAGGCACTCCAATATTTGTGGGAAAAGTATAATGGTAACATTTACTGAATATCTGCAGGGATAGGCAAGGCATTTCCTAATAAAGAAAATTTCTAGGCTGGGCGCAGTGGCTCACACCTGTAATCCCAGCACTTTGGGAGGCAGAGGCGGGTGGATCGCTTGAGGTCAGGATTCGAGACCAGCCTGACCAACTTAGTGAAACCCCATCTCTGCTAAAAATACAAAAATGAGCCAGGCGTGGTGGTGCACACCGGTAATCCCAGCTACTAGGGAGGCGGAAGCAGGAGAATTGCTTGAACTCAGGAGGCAGAGACTACAGTGAGCTGAGATCACGCCACTGCACTCCAGCCTGGATGAAAGAGACTCTGTCTCAAAAAAAAAAAAAAAGAAAAAGAAAATTTATTTTGGATGTTCTGAATCAACTTCAGAAAGTTTGGTACAAGAAGAAAGGAATACAGGGAAAGTCGTGATGCTAGAACAGATACCAAGGTCCAGAGAGGAGCTAGATGTGGGCCCATCACCTTGGATGGCTGGAGGACTCATGAGATTGACCAGAGGCAAGAGGCCTTTGGGGACTCGGAGCATTCTGCATTGTGACATGTCATATGTATCTTTGAAAGTTAAAGCTAAGGCTGGGCACAGGGGCTCACGCCTGTAATCCCAGCACTTTGGGATGCCGAGGTGGGTGGATTACCTGAAGGTCAGGAGTTCCAGACCAGCCTAGCCAACATGGTGAAACCGTGTCTCTTCTAAAAATATAAAAAATTAACCTGGTGTGGTGGCAGGTGCCTGTAATCCCAGCTACTCAGGAGGCTGAGGCAGGAGAATCAATTGGACCCAGGAGGTGGAGGTTGCAGGGAGCCAAGATTGCACCATTGTACTACAGCCTGGGCAACAAGAGCAAAATTTCTTCCTACCCTGCCCCCTGCCCCCTGAGAAAAAAACCCCAAAAGCTTAAAATATTGGAGTGAGAAGCCAAACACTATGGGAAAATGAAGCAATTTTCTATTTTTCTCCTTCAGAGAAATAGCACCCCTGAGTGATTTCTGCAGGACAGCCTGCTCCTGGGAGCCTGTGGCCCGCTTCTTACTGAGAGATACAACCCGACCGTCCACACACTGCACTTACCATGAGGTTTCATTATCGGCAGTAACTCGTTGCATATGTTTCTAGTGGCAAAAAAGTTTGTCTTCAGTGTCAACTCAGCTTTAACATCAAAGGGCGTTGGATCATTATCTTTCAAACAGAGAAAGAAACAAAGAGAAAGTTGTATTTTCCCATCTGAAACTCACATGACAAAGTGTATCCTAACTCCTAGTGACTCAAGGAAAAACGAGTTAACTTTAAAACCATTTTTAAAAATGAGGTCGGTGATTCTCAAACTTTAGTGTGCATCCTAATCACTTGTAGAGCCTGTTAAAACAGTTTCCTGGGCCTCATTGCAAAGGGCTGGGGTGAGGGCTCCAGAATTTGCAGTTCTTTTCTTTTTCTTTTGTTTTGAGATGGAGTCTCACTCTGTTGCCCAGGCTGGAGTGCAGTGGCTCGATCTTGGCTCACTGCAACCTCCACCTCCTGGGTTCAAGTGATTCTCCTGCTTCAGCCTCTCAAGTAGCTGGGATTACAAGTACGTGACACCATGCCTGACTAATTTTTATAATTTTTGCAGAGACGGCATTTTGGCATGTTGGCCAGGCTGCTCTCAATTCCTGACCTCAAGTGATCCACCCAGCTCAGCCTTCCAAAGTACTGGGATTACAGGCATGAGCCACCACACCTGGCCTGAGTTTGCGTTTCTAAGTTCCCAGGTGATGTGACAGCTACTGATCTCCAGCCACACCTTGAGAATGCTGGCTACTACTTCTTAAACTTAAAGGAGGGAACTGAGGATTCTGTTGAAATGCAGGTTTTTTTTTTTTTAGACAGAGTCTTGCTCTGTTGTCCAGGCTGGAGTGCAGGGGTGTGATGGCTGCTTACTGTAATTTCTGCCCCCTGGGTTCAAAGGATTCTTGTGCCTCAGCCTCCTGCGTAGCTGGGATTACAGGGGTGAACCACCATGTCCAGATAATTTTTGTATTTTTAGTAGAGACGCGGTTTCACCATGTCTCCCAAGGCGGGAGATTCTGCCTTGCCATGAGTGTGCAGGTTAGCAGTTGCTGTTGGTCCATTCCCCACACCTTGAGAGGCAAGGAGAAGTCCTTCCACCTGTTGTCCAGGAAGCCAGGTATTTAGCCACCAATCTCTCAGCCCATGGCTGAGGGCTGCTTTAGGGAGTATTAACCCCCAGTCCTGCACCCCAGCTCCCAGAAAGCCGGCAGGCTGAATTGCAGGCGCGAGTAAAAGAAAGTCTCAGGTCCTCATGCACAGCCACGCAGAGTGCCCAGGGCCAAAGGGATGGACGGAGGCTTCTGCTCCCCCATCCTTCATTTTACTCCCTGTCTCTTAGGCTTTTCTTCCCCACTAGGTTGGAAGTGAAGCTGGCCTGTTTATTTCTCTATAGCAACTTTTTTTTTTGTTTTGAGACATAGTCTAGCTCTGTCGCCCAGGCTGGAGTGCAGGGGCGCAATCTCGGCTCACTGCAACCTCCGCCTCCCAGGTTCAAGCGGTTCTGCCTCGGCTTCCCAAAGTGCCGGGATTACAGGCGTGAGCCACCGCGCCCGGCTGGTAACTTTCTTGAGTAGTATTTAGAGTAAGTAATCTCCGGATCCCCACCCCTCTCCTTAAGGAAGATGCTCTTAAGACCACACGCACATGTTTTGTAGCAAACATAAACTCCCCGGGGGAGGGAACGAAGGCTCGCTTCCTTTTTGCCAGAGTCTATCAAATCTCTGTATTAAACGAACTGTGAAGTCCTCCAAGTGTAAGTGCGTGCTAATCTTGTCTTAGCGATTCATTTCCTTTCTCGAGCAAATGCCTCCGGGCATCTATGAATGCGCCCTCTGAAGGAAAGCCCAAAGCAAGCTGAGACCCTTTCTTTAAAGAGAAAATGTTTCTTGCGTTGGGAGGAAAGCTGATGAACTCTAGCAGGGCGTTGCCCCCTCCCAGGAGGCCAGTTTTACTGCACACACAGCAGCGGCTGACAGTTCGGGGAAGGCCCGGGGCCGCGCACAGGCTCGCACAGGCCGGCGGGCGGGGCGCGCTGTGTGGGTCGCCCGGGCCCGCCTGGGGTTCAGCGGATTATGGAAAGTGAAAACCGCCTGGCGGGAGGCGAGGGCTGACCGCATCCCGAGGGGCCGGCGCGCTCTCCTCGGTCACTCAAGTGGATGGGTGGGGAGCCTGCGGCTGGCCGCCACGCACCCTCGGAGCGCTCCGGGGCCCCCCGCACCCAAGCCCTGCACCTACCCCAGAAGGCGATGCCCGCGTTGTTGACCAGCACATTGAGCCCTCCGTACTCCTTGCGCAGGAAGTCGCGCAGGGCGCGGATGCTCTGCAGGTCGTCGATGTCCAGCTGGTGGAAGCGCGGGCTCAGGCCCTCCGCCTGCAGCTGCTGCATGGCCGCCTGGCCCCGCGCCACGTCCCGCGCCGTGAGCACCACGTCCCCCGAGAACTGCCGGCACAGGTCGCGCGCGATGGCCAAGCCGATGCCCTTGTTGGCACCGGTCACCACCGCCACCCGGCTGCAGGACGACATGGCTGAGCGGGGCGCGCCGGACACCTGCGCGGAGGGCAGACCGGGCTTCGGACCACCTAGGGCGCGCCCCGTGGAGCCCGGCCAGTGTCAAAGCCACTGCGCAGACTAAGTTCTGCGATTCAGTGCTGCGAGTCCTAAAGAACAAGGCCTTCGGTCTGGGTCCCTCCCCTCCGAGGAGGGGCAGTCTGTGCCGAAGATTTCGTAATGTTTCAACTCCCGGGCCCGCCCCGTGCCCACGCTGCGCCCTTCTGGATCCCGGCAATGAGCCGCCGGGTGATCTGCGAGGTGTGCTTTCCCCAAAGCCAAATCCGACCATGATGGGTCAGTTGGGGGCTCCAGATTCACGGCAGCTGGACTGAAGAAATTATTTTGGGAAAATCCCAAAGTGAGAAAAACAAGTGCTGAGTAATTTTCTTGGGTGCGCGCCCATCATGCTCTGCAAGATGCGAACGTTTGCTTTTTCCTAAGATGCAGTGACTTCACTTAGACACAGTAACTGCTTCTCTGGACAGAGGTCCCCTTGCTTGCTTAAAAAGAACTCAGGAGAGGGAATTAGATGCCCTGTGAGCGCATTAGCAGTTGTGGGCAGGTGACATCGCTCTGGGATTCCTAGTGGATGTGCCCCCAAGTGGGAGGGAGGGAATGTTTTTATTTAATCCTGGTCTAACTCCTATGGGTGCTGAAAGTGTCTGCGTTTAGGTTTGTCCAAGGAGGATATAGATCTATAGAGATTTGGATTGATCATATATTCTCACAGTGAGATCTGTGTACTGGCAAAGAAAGAAACCATATTCCCAAAGGTGTGTCAAGCTGTGGGCACAAAATTAGCTCCCCATCATCTTCAGTGTAAATTGAGTTGTTTGATCAGTGACTCTGGGATTTGGGGAGAACTATGACATCATCATGACTCCTCAGCCTTTTCCATGCAGAGCTGGCTAACCGGCCTGTGTCTCTGTTTCTCTGACTACACCTTCTCTCTCAAGGCCTTACCTGAGGTCCCGGAGATGGGTCCCTGCTGTGATCTCCTACTGTGCCTCTTCCAATGTTTCTTTCTTTTTTCTCCTAAGAATCATTTGGAACCCTGTTTTAGGGATACAGGGCTATTTAGGCTTTCTACTTCTTGTTCCCTCTTTTTTTTTTTTTGAAACAGGGTCTTCTCTGTCACCCAGGCTGGAGTGCAGTGCTGCAGTTGTGGCTCATTGTAGTCTCAATCTCCTGAGCTCAGGTGATCCTCCCCTCTAGCCTCCCAGGTAGCTGGGACTACAGGTGTGCCACTGTCATGCCTGGCTAAGTTTTTTTTGTGTGTGTAGAGATGGAGGTCTCACTGTGTTGCTCAGGCTGGTTGAATTCCTGGGCTAAATTGATTCTCCCTCCTCAGCCTCTCAAAGTGCTGGCTTGTGTCGCCGTTCCTGGCCTAGTTCTTCTTGAGTGACCTTAATTTCTGTATTTAAAAAAAATTGTTTTTTTTTTTTTTTTTTTTAAATAAAACATTGATCCTGTTTTATCATTTGGCCAGAAAACTAGACAATCCACCAGCCCAGAAGGGGACAAGTAGGCTTAATCCTCCTCCTCATCATCTCTGGCTCCAGCCCTACCCTGGCCCTTCTTGGCATTCTTCCTTTTCACGCGGCCTAGGTGGCCACCCCCATAGGGAGAGCTGAGGGAGAAGTCGATGTGCTTCTGGGAATCCAGGTGGACAATGAAGGACCGGATGTTCACCACCTCCTCGCGGACACTGCTATGGCGCTGGCAGATCAGCACACGAGCATGGTGGATGGACTTGGCCAAGTCCAGCTTGAAGACCTGGGTCTGTGGGCATCTAAGAAATCATCGATCTTCTGGCCCAAAATGTAATTCAGCCTCATCTTGCCCTCATCCGGCACCCCAGCGCGAACCAGCCGCTGCAGCAGGGCGTTGCCATCGAGCAGACGCTGTGGGTCCTTCTCGTCAAAGTCAGCAGCTCCCGGGCGGCCCTTGACCAGGGTAAATTTGACCCTCCAGACCTCACGTTTGCTCTGGAGCCCATGCTCGCCAATCAGCTTCAGCTCTTGGTAGAGACGAGATTTCTCGAAGGGTCTCCGTGGGGTCACATGAGTTTTGCCACAGACCCAGCTCCGGGCCACTGACATGTTGGCTTGACTTGCCCCATCTGCGCCTAAGCGCAGGCCCCAGTCGCTAAGAAAGAGCTCAACATTTTAATATATTTCATCTAAGGTGTTCGTTCTATCAACACAAAGTTGTTCATAATATGCCCTTATCTTTTTAATATTGGTAATGATGCTACCTGTCATTTCTGAGACTGGTTTGTGTCTTTCGTATATTTTTCTGATCTGTCTGGCTAGAGGTTTGAATTGTTTTGATTTTCCTTAAACTTTTGGTTACACTGATTCTCTCTCTTTTCCTGAATATATTAATTTCTGTTCTGATCTTTGTTTCCTTTCTTCTGCTTACTGGATTTATTTGCTCTTTTTTCATTTTTTACTGTAAAGACTGAGGTCATTGACTTGCATTGATTTGAGACTTCTAATGTAGGCAGTAAGTGATATAAATTCCTTCTTAGTACGACTTTAGTGGCATCTCACATTGATATATTTTCAATTTAATTCAGTTTATTTTTATTCTTATCTTCATTTTTTGAGACAGAGTCTTGCTCTGTCACTGAGGCTGGAGTGCAGTGGTGTGATCTAGGTCACTGCAGCCTCCACCTCCTGGGTTCAAGCGATTCTTGTGCCTCAGCCTCTTTGAGTAACTGGGATGCACCCACTGCCATGCCCAGTTAATTTTTGTATTTTTAGTAGAGGTGGGGTTTCACCATGTTGGCCAGGCTGGTCTCGAACTCTCACTGCAATCTCCGCCTCCGGGTTCGAGCAATTCTCCTGCTTCAACCTCCTTAGTAGCTGGAATTATAGGCATGCGCCACTATGCCCAGCTAATTTTGTATTTTTAGTAGAGACGGGGTTTCTCCCTGTTGGTCAGGCTGGTCTCGAACTCCTGACCTCAGATGATCTGCCCGCCTCAGTTTCCCAAAGTGCTGGGATTACAGATGTGAGACACAGCACCCAGCCTAAAATACTTTCTAATTCACCTTTTGATCTCTTCCTTTTTTTTTTTTTTGAGACGAAGTTTTGTTCTTGCTGCCTAGGCTGGAGTGCAATGGCGAGATATCAGCTCACCACAACCCCCACCTCTGGGTTCAAGTACGATTCTCCTGCATCAGCCTCCCGAGTAGCTGGGATTATAGGCATATGCCACCATGCCTGGCCTTCTTTTTTTTTTTTTCAAGAGAAAATCTCACTCTGTCACCCAGGCTGGAGTCAAGTGGCACAACCATGGCCCACTGTAGCTTTTACTGCCAGGCTCAAGCAATCCTCCCATCACAACCTCCCTCTAGCTGGGGATGCAGGCATGACACCACATCTAGCTATGATCTCTCCTTTGACCAAAGGTGTTTAGAAGTGTTTTTTATTTTATTTTTTTTGAGACCATGTTTTGCTCTCTTGCCTAGGCTGGAATGCAATGTCATGACCTTGATCTCGGCTCACTGCAACCTCTGCCTCCCAGGTTCAAGCGATTCTCCTGCCTCAGCCTCCCAAATAGCTGGGACTACAGCCTCAAGACACCATGCCTGGCTAATTTTTGTATTTTTAGTAGAGATGGAGTTTCACCATGTTGACCAGGCTGGTCTTGAAGTTCTGACCTCAAGCAATCTGCCCACCTCCGCCTCCCAAAGTACTGAGAGTACAGGTGTGAGTGAGCCACTGCACCTGGCTAGAAGTGTAGTTATTAGTTTCCGACTTCTTTGGGGATTTTCCAGCTATCTTGTGATTGCTTTCTAACTTAACCATTGCAGTCAATGAACTTACATTGCACAACTTAACTCCTTTTTAAAGAGCTTCAAAAGCTGAGAGAGATATTAAAGCATGTTTCTATGTAATAATAATATTCTCGGAAAGAGAACAGTTGAATGGAAGAATTGCAAGAACAAAATGCATGGAAAGGTCAAGCACGACGGCTCCGGGAATCAGGTGGGGCGTGGAGGGGAGCAGCACACCTCTTCTCTCGTAACAGAAGGGAAGGCAGAGTGTGTGGGTTTAGACCCAAGCCTGTTGGGGAAACTAAGGCCTTCCTTGAGGGCATCTGTTATCTTTTTGGAGGTCAAGAGATTTGAGGTCATCACTGAGAGGGATTAGTTTGGGAGAATTGAGCACAGTAGCCATTTTGCAGATTAGGAAAGTGATTTTTTTCCCCTGTGCTTTAAAAAGAACTGTAGGGGCTGGGCACCATGGCTCACGCTTGTAATCCCAGTACTTTGGGAGGCCAAGGCAGGCAGATCACTTGAAGCCAGGAGTTCGAGACTAGCCTGGTCAACATGGCAAAACCCCATCTCTACTAAAAATACAAAAATTAGCCAGATGTGATGGCATCCATCTGTAGTCTCAGCTGCTCAGGAGGCTGAGGCAGGAGAATCGCTTGAACCCAGGAGGTTGAGGCTGCAGTGAGCTGAGATTGCACCACTGCATTCCAACCTAAATGATGGAGTAAGACTGTCTCAAAAAATAATAATAATAATAATTTATTAGGAAATGAGGCAGCACTAACTAGCTAAATTGGGGATGTGTTCGGGATCCATGGTCATAAATGTCAAGAGAGCTGGGCCTCTTCTGGTTGCCCCCGGCAGCTAGTGCAGGCTGGGGTGTGGTGTTTAGCTCTGAGAGTTGGTGTTTTTTGAGGCTTGTACAACAGTGTGAAGGGTGTTTGCAAGGAAAGGAGTATAGTGTAGAACTATGGCTAGCAGAGATGGAAGAAAGGACACAACGGGGCTGGAGCTTTGTAAAGAAGGACAATAGGTCTGATGGCACAGTGGCCTCCTGGGGCAGGGGATCCTGGAGGGGAAGCAGTGGAGGCTGGAGCCAAGCCATGCCCTGGGGTCAGCTTTGAGACGATGTGGCCTGTCCTGCTCATGCCCATCAGCGAAGGGTTCATTTGGGGAATACTGCTGATCATAGCAGTGGTTGTGCATGTTGGAAATTGTGCATGTCAGAACTCCTGGAGACATTTTAAAAGGTGCTAATGCCTGACTATTACCCCCAGACATTGTGATTTGATTGGTCTGGGATGTGATCCAAGCCCTGGGAGTTTTCAAAGCTCTCCAGGTGATCACAGTGAATGGCAAAGTTTGAGAACATGGGGTTCTAGTCACAAGGTTAATTGGATAAAAATGACATGCCCTTCTAAAGAGTTTCAAAAGCTGAGAGAGATATTAAAGCATGTTTCTATGTGATGATAATATTTGGGGGTTTGGCTGGGTACAGCAGCTCACACCTGTCATCCCAGCAGTTTGGGTGGATTGAGGTCAGGAGTTTTAAACTACCTGGTCAATATGGTGAAACCTGCCTCTACTAACAATACAAAATTAGCTAGTGTGATGGTGGGCGCCTGTAATCCCAGCTACTCCAGAGGCTGAGACAGGAGAATCGCTTGAACCTGGTGGGTGGAGGTTGCAGTGAGCCGAGATTGCACCACTGCACTCCAGCCTTGGTGACACAGCAAGACTCTGTCTCAAACAAAGAACAAGCAAGCAAGCAAGCAAGCAAGCAAACAAACAAAAAAACCCACAGAAGAGTTGGGATTCTTGAAAGAGAAAAGAGGGGAAAGGTTTAGAAATGGCTCCAGTGGCCAGGCGCAGTGGCTCACACCTATAATCCCAGCACAGGGGGGCTGAGGCATGCGGATCATGGGGTCAAGAGATTGAGACCCTCCTGGCCAACATGGTGAAACCCTGTCTCTACTAAAAATACAGAAAATAGCTGGGTGTGGTGGCATGAGCCTGGAGTCCCCGCTACTTGGGAGGCTGAGGCAGGAGAATTGCTTGAACCCAGGAGGTGGAGGTTGCAGTGAACCGAGATCGTGCCACTGCACTCCAGCCTGGACAACAAGAGTGAGACTCCACCTAAGAGAAAAAAAAAAAAAGTAAAAGAAATGGCTCTGGCTATTGCCGTCAACAGAATAATGCCTCTTTCCCAAGAGGTCCACATTTGAATCCCCAGAGCCTGTGAATGTTGCTTTCCTTGACAAGAGGGACTTTGCAGAAATGATTACAGATCTTGATGTGGGGAGATTAGCCTGGCGTATTCAGGTGGATCCAGTGTAGACACAGGGGTCTTTATGAGAAGGAGGCAGAGGAGTTCAAGATGAAGATGTGATAAAAAGCAGAGGTCAGGAGAGATTTGGGGATGGAGGAAGGGCCACGTGCCAAGGAACACAGATGGCCTCCTGAGCTGGTGGGATGGCAGAGGGCTTCCTCCCTCAGGGACTCGGGAAGGAGCACAGCTCTGGTACTTTGACTTTATGACTTCCGACCTCCAGAATGGAAAGATAGTAAAGTTATGTTGTCTCATGCCACTCAGTTTATGATAATGTGTTATAGTGGCCATAGAAAAGGATTGCAGTTGGATGAAAATTCCTACCTTCTGTCCTAGCTGAGGGGAAACACCTTTCTCTTATACTCAGTACAGCATTGTGCAAAGAATTGGAATTGTGAGCAAATCTTTTAAGAAAAAGACTAATGGCCAGGTATGGTGGCTCATGCCTGTGAGTCCAGCACTTTGGGAGGCTGAGGTGGGTAGATAGCTTGAGACTGGGCAACATAGTGAAACCCTGTCTTTTCAAAAAATAAAAAAATTAGCTGGGTGTGGTAATGTGTGCTGGTAGTCCCAGCTGGGAGGATCGGGTGTGCCTGGGAGGTGGAGTTTGCAGTAAGCTGAGATCACGCCACTACACTCCAGCCTAGGCAACAGAATGAGAACATCTCTGAAAAAAAAGAAGAGACTAGTTTTGGGAAAAATATTTTTGATAGATTTCTAGAGTTAAGGAAGAATGAATTCAAGGGGAAAAGCCACCTGACACCAGCTGTCCCATGAAAAATCTGAGCTGGCTGGATCCGTGTCAACCAACAGCAGAAGTCATGGAGAACCTCCAGTGCCTGATTCCGTTCCCACCACTGAAATTGTCATGTGTATGTTTGCAAAAGAGTTGTGGGTTCTGGTGTTTTTATTTTTTTCACTGCTGTGATTCTGTTTAGATTGGCTTTGCTATCACTTAATGCGGTTGTCCTTTTGTGTTTATGAAATCATTAGGGTAAGAACCCAAACTTTTGCCAGTAACATGGCATTCTTCATGGTTCTTCTCTTTCCAAAGTCCTCTTGTGGTTTGAGGAACTGAATGTCCACAGCTGATCCCTCCTCTGCATCTGCGACTATCTGAGCACCTGTTAGGTATCAGTCATGCTCAGGAGTGAACAGAGGGCTGGGGAGAGTGGGAGTGGAGCTCCCTGCCCTTGTGGTTCCTTATTGTAGCTCCTACTTACTCACTGTTTGTTCTTGGGCAAGGTTCCCAATCTCTCAGTGTCTCAGTTTGCTCATCTGCACAATGGGAATAGTCTTAGTGCCTCACTCTTATGATTGCTGTAAGGGGTACAGCATGAATGTTTAATATTATAAAAGTACGTAGAGCAGTACTGACAAATGGTAACAGAGAAATGTTTGCTGTTCTTAAATTCTTCAGCAAAGTCAGGCAGACACCAACTATAACCATACATTTATGTCTTTACAGCCATTTATTGATGTTCTCCTGGGTAACAGGCACAGTCATGACTACCATTATTTGCTAGAGGCAGATAATGTGGGAAGAGGTGGGAGGTGAGGGGAACCTGTCTACAGCCTCATCTTAAAGGAAGCACTCTTGACTCCCATCACGTTGTAAGAAAGTCTGGGTTGCGGAAGGCAAGCTCGGGCAGGAATGGGGCCCATTGTTTTTCTGGAAGCAAGATTAAGGTCAGGTTCTGAGTCAAACAAAGAGGTCAACAAACAGCTTGTTAACTCCCCACCTCCTCTTCTCTATCTCTAGTTCTTCACTGCCTGCCTTCTCAGGGGTGAGTCACAAAGTGATTGGATCAGGACAGTTCATGGGAGGTGTTAGGGAGAAGACAGTTCCTACGATGGCACCTCATTAGCTGAAACCTTGCCTTCCTCTCCTAAGTGTACTGTGCCTGAGTGCTGAGGACAGGATTATGCTTGGTCCCAACAGGGCTTGACCAGGCAGGACAAGCAGGTATGTGACTTGTATGCTTGAGGTCACCACAGTGGCTGTCCCTTTGGTACCCTGGAATTAGTTTCTGATCTCTGTATTCAGAGTGACTCAAGGAAAAGGGTACTGGTTATTGTGAACACTGCTGACTTGGAGGAAGAGATTCTCCTTGTAAATGTGGTATGAACCAGTTTAAGTGTGATGTCTGGAAGGCGGGGCTCTGTGCCTGAAAGGAAATCTGCCATGCCCTTGCTAAACTGGATGAAGGCAAGCTGGTGAAGCACCTGTGCGGGCCTGATGGCCCCAGTCCTCTCCTTGGGAACTGCATCAGTGTTTGTTTTAAAGCCTGTTCTTACTTCTTAGTGGGGTCTGACCTGCAGACCCAGGCTTGCATGATGGATGAACGATGTACATTGACACAGATATCTTGCCTTTCAGTGCGACTAAGGGGCTCTGTTGCCTTAGGCTGCAATGTTGCCTCGATCAGCCAGCAAAGTTCTCATTTATTTAGTGCAGATTAAATGACAAAGGTCGTGAGTAAACACCACTAGAAAGTAATTAACATTGCCGACTCCTTGAGTAGAGAGCAGTCATGTACTTGTGGATGGTTAAAAGTTAGTCTTAGGACCACATGAGTAAACAAGCTATTTAGATAAACTCTTCTACGTTCCCTTGTTATTTGCTTTTCTGCTGTTAACTCAAGGTAAAGAGGATAGGCGACCTTCAGCTAAATCTTTTACTGAAACTATGCAGACCCCCTGGCCTTCCAAGAAGGTTTGTGACTATTTCCTGTAACTATCTTTATAATTTCTCTTACAGCTCTTCCCACCACGCTGATGGACCTCCACCTCTCCCTCTTTTCTGTTTTCTGCATCAGGCTCTGTTGACTGAAGGGTACATATGTGTGCAGCAACATGTCTGTCAGGAGAGGTGGTCGTTGCTCTTATTCTGGCTTTGCATCCTAGAATTAGTAAATAACTTAAGGCAAACATGAGTATAATTAGCAACATTCTTTTCCAGTCAAAGAGTGGCATGTGGTGTTACTTGGGGCATCAGTTCATTGTATGCCATTAATCAGGAGCCCCACTGGGGGTATGTTAATTCCTTTTAGCCAAGCAGTCTCGTTGTTAGAAGCTGGGAAGTGGGTGTTTGTCTAAGTAACAGGGCAGAAGAAAGGCAGATTTAAGATAAAAGCCCAATAGAGTATAGCAGGTACCAGTTGTAGGCAGAGTGAGAGAATAAAAAAAGAAACAAATCATTTGCAGTGAATGGTGTCTGCGTCTGGAGCAGAACTGGCTCCACCTCCTGAGTTGTATTCTTTAGCATCCCCCAGGTAATGTCTGGGGCTTGTGTCAATCATGGAAGCCACATTGCCTGGGGCTGCGGGTCCTGTAGGGTCTTTCCTAGGCTGGCTTGAGTTTTTTCTTCTTGCCATCCTTTGATGAGGACATAGCCTCCAGGCTGGTGCTGGTGTACTGGAAATTCTAGGGGCAGTGCCTGTGCTAAGAGACCTTTTATAATCTTTGTTCAAGAGCAGGTTAGTGCTTTAAGAAAAACCCGTTGTGCTTTATTTTGCTGTCTAGTTTACAGAAAAACTGGATGATACTTCTTTAACTTCAGCCAATTTGTGTACAGACAGAATTTCTTTTACAATTAACATTTTAAAACTTTCTTAGACCTTCAAAACAAAAATTATACATTTCTTTGCATAAATTCCTTTAAATAACATTTTCATGACTTTCACAGACAATCTTCGACATGCCTTAATTGTCTGACTTTGGTTTATAACCTTCCTTACTAAAGGTGCATTCTTCTATCTATAATTTTCTGAATATTTCTCTCTCTTTTTCCTACTTTATTTCTCTCCTTTGTCTTACTTTTTGTGTCTCTCTCTGCCTCTTCTAGTCTCTCTTTTACTCATTCTTTCCCTCTATTTCTCTTTCCAATCTTTCTGTTTCTGTCTGATCTAAGAAGCTTAGCAGGGTTGGGCCTGGTTAGTACTTGGATGGGAGACTGCCTGGGAATACTGGGTGCTGTAGGGTCAGTTTCTTCATTCCTGGCACCGGAATGGGTCCTAGCCATGCCATGGTAAGGTTTGATGCATCATGCTGGAATCCAAAGAAGACCTGAGGGAATGTGAATACAAGCATATCCTCTTCCCCATGTTAGCAAATCACTTGGACTACACCATACATTACCGTTTACATCTTTCCTTAAAGCTGAAGGTTCTATGTCTTGAGAGGTTTTAGCAAAGTGATTTTCTACAGCTGATTGAAATTTGTCATCTAAATTTAAAAATTAAGGGTAAATAAGATATATATCAATAATGTTGAAGGGTCCTTACTCATACTCCCCCGTTTCTGTTTTTTGAGCATAGTTTTAAGGGTGGAGTGGGCATGTTTACTGTGACCTGTCCTTGTGGGTTATATGGGATACCTGTGGAATGTTGGATGTTCCAATGTGACAAAATTGTTGAAATTGTGAGCTGGCATAAGCTAGACCATTATCAGTTTTAATTTTTGTGGGCTGCCCCATAAACGCAAATATTAAAAGAAGATGTTTAATGACATATTTGGTAGACTCTCCTGTGGGGAATCAGTCAAGGTGGTTGGCAAAGTTATAAACATTATAGGATAATTGCAAATCTTCTTGGAAGGTCAGGAGGTTTTTGTAAAAGCTTCAGGCAAGAATGGGCCAAAGATGGCTAGTTATTGTATCTTGAGGCTTTATGCATAGGACAGTTAACAGGGGAATGCAAAGGAGTTTATCTAAATGACTTGTTATCCTAAGACTAACCCTTGCCCATCTGTGCTTGACTGCCTTCTCCTTGGAGGGTTGGAAAAATGGTGTTTGTTTTAGACCTTGGAACCTGGCCTTTAATCTTCACCCTCTAGTGGTGTTGACTCAAAGCCTTTGTCATTTAATGTGTACTGAGACCAGCTTGGTCACAGACACCCCCACCCAGGCAGTGCTGAAGGATTGAGAAGCAGACACAAAGACAGAACAGCAAAGTGGGACAATCAGGGGGCCAACAGCCTTCCGAGCTGAAAGCTTCAGGGAGCAGACAGCATTCTGGGCTGACAGCCTCGAAGATTCTGACCCATGTAATTATTCTCTCTGAACAGGTGATTATTATTAACAAACAGGTGTTCTGTGTTTTCTCATAGAACAAAAATAAACTAGGCAGGCAGCTGGTACCGGCTTACCACTGATCAAAGACAAACCAGCAAGCATTCTCCATGAGGGAGCCACGGGGGCAAGGTCACATATTCCATGCTTAAAGGACTAGTTTAACTGGTGTATGATATACACATCCTGTTTACTACTTTAGAACACCCTGAGCAGTTTTCCACTTAGAGGGGCTGGCTCAGTTTTCCTTGCCATCACTCTCAGCAAACAATGTAGTCCATCACACACTCAGCAAATATGTGCTAAATAAAGGCTGGGAAGGCCAGGGAGTCAGGGCCAGTGGCTGTTAACTCCTTCGAGTGAGTGGCCACAGACACCCCTAGCCGACTCTTTCTCTGTATCCTGTGTTTGAGTGAATTTATTCATCCACTGTGCAGCTGTGGTCTGTGGGGCGGGCCCTGGCACTCTCCAGAAAGAGCATGTACACTAATTAGATGAGTGTTGGTATCAACAGATACATGTACATATCTTAGTTTTCCAAATTCAGGGATATGTGTAGCATCTGTTTGCCATAACTAATTAGGTTCTAGTCCTCTAGGGTTAACACCTGTTGAAGGAGGAAACATACCTGTGAGTTGGCAATCTGGGCAATGCAGGATAATTTGTTTAGCCAGCCTCTAGGTAAGCTGAAATTTTTTAGATAAGTTTCTCAAATTTTTTTTTTTTTTTTTTTTTTGAGACGGAGTCTTGCTCTGTTGCCAGGCTGGAGTGCAGTGGCACAATCTTGGCTCACTGCAACCTCTGCCTTCCAGGTTGAAGTGATTCTTCCACCTCAGCCTCAGGGGGTGAACTACAGGTGCATGCCACCATGCCTGGCTAATTTTTGTATTTTTAGTAGAGATGGGGTTTCACATTATTGGCCAGGATGGTCTTGATCTCTTGACCTCATGATCCACCTGCCTCACCCTCCCAAAGTGCTGGGATTGCAGGCATGAGCCACCATACCCAGCCAAGTTTCTCTAATTTTGATGGAAAAATTGATGCGATTGGATGGCTTGCTCAAGCAGTGATGTCATAATTTGTAGGTCCACTTGTTCATTGCCATAAGCCAATGGGCCAGGCAGTGAGCTGTGGGCTGGAATAAGTGTGATAAAAATAGGATGTGTGTATTGATCCAGCAATTGCTGAAGTTGAAGAAAAAGTGTACACAGAGTGGGCTCAAGAGTAGACTTTATGGGGACTGTTTCAAGGTCCTGCAACAAATAAACAGAGTAAGCAGTCACTAACAATGTTAATGGGCTGAGTGGAAAAAGTTTCCAAAGCCACTATCAGAGCCCCAATCTCAGCTCTCTGAGTGCTAGTAAATACAGATCGAGTGAGTGAATTATGTGATCTCCATCAGACCGCTGCTTTTCCTTGTTTATCCGAACCATCAGTAAACAGTGTTAAAGCATTAGGTATGAGGAAGTGAACTATTTTTGTAGGTAAGATCACAGAAGTATGAGATAAGAACTGAAAAAGTTTATCAGCAGGAATGACATTCTCTATCTGACCTGTGTAATTGAAGAGTGCTGTTTGCAGACCTAACGACAGGGGCAAAACTGCTTTAAATTGCTTTTTACTTAAAGGAATCCTGATGATATCAGGATCATAACCTAACAACTGATTGCATCACCTGTGGCCTGACTACATAACTTTACTGATTACTAGGAAAAAGGGAGATAGTGTTTTAGTCCTGTTATACGAGCAAAAACCCATTCTAGAAAGCATAGTCCTGGGGTCATCTGTTCAATAACCCTATAGGGGAGTGTTTGGTGGGAAAAATAAACAATTGAATTGAATACTGTGGATCTATGTGTTCTCGTTGCCTGTGAGAAATGGCTTGTTCTATTTCCTCAATCTCCCTTTTTGCTGCAGGGGTTAAATATCTGGGAGATTGAAAGCAGATTTTATAACTTATCAGAAGATATGTCGCTTGTAAACAAGGAACATACAAAATTTTGCTGTGGGCCACCTGTGGAGCCAGAGGGCAGTGGTACGGGTCCTGGGCCGGCGGCTGTGTGGCACTTGCTTAGGTACTGCTTTTTGTCTGCGCTGCTGTTTGTGTAGCTCCCTCCTTCTGCCACCGGGTGGCTGCTGCCTGCCTGGGTGGTTCCTATCTGCCCAGGGCGCTGAGAGCTTCCCTGCTGCCAAGTCTTTTTTTCCACCCACTGCCTGCTTAGCCTCATGGTTTCTGCCTCTAATGCCTTTTTTCTTATCCTTTTATAAGCGTTAAAAGAAATGGGTTTACATACTCGATTGCCTTGTCGATCTTGCATTACTGGGCAGGCTAAAAGCTCCCCTTCTAGTGCCGCTTGCTTAAGACAAGGTCCCCATAGCTGCAGTGTATCTGTTGTCTTTTTTCCTATTTATTGGAGGAGAAGGCTCAGGCAACACCTCTGTTTCCTTTTTGTTATTTCAGCCCCGTGATAGTGGGGCTGAGGGACTCGGGGATGGTAAAGTAGGTGACGGTTCTTCCTGCCTCCCCTTTTCAGGCTCTTTCATGTATAATGGGATCAGAGCCACCCTCACTAAAGCCCATAGCATTAGAGATGTTACTGGGACCCATTGCCCTTGTACATGATGTTGCTTAGGATTTCTTCCCACTTGTTCCTAAGCTCTGCATCTAGGGTACCTTCTTTGGGAACTGTGGGTTAAGTGATACAACAATTTGCATTAGGTCCCTTAATCGAGCCTGTGAAATCGACTCCACTAGCTTTAAGCAGCTGTTTCAACACTTTTATATATGTTTCTGTTGAGCTGATAACTGTTGTCTCATGAGGAAACCTTAGCCTGAATAATTCCCTCGAACTTGTAGATCCCAAGTGGGCACCAATGACTTACTGACTTGCTGACTTATCGATTTACTGACTTACCAACTGCTCAGTCTTCTTTACCTTTCATCTTTGAGACTTCTGTCGTGATCCTTTGCAGTGTTCCTCATGTAGGGCACCACCTGCTGGGGTCTGGCCAGCAGACCCAGGCTTGCACGATGGATGAACAACATACACTGACACAGATCTCTTGCCTGTCAGTCTGAATAAGAGGCTCTGCTGCCTTAATCAGCCAGGGAAGTGCACATTTATTTAATACAGATAATTAATTATTTAGTACAGGTTAAATGACAAAGGTCATAAACACCACTAGAAAGTAATTAACATTGCTGACCCCCTGAGGAAAGAGTAATCACACACCCGTGGATGGTTAAAGGTTAGTCTTAGAATGACACAAGAACAGAAAACCAAAAACTGCATGTTTTCACTCACAGGCGGGTGTTGAACAATGAGAACACATGGGCATAGGGAGGGGAACATCACACACTGAGGTAGGTTGAGGGGTGGGGGGCTAGGGGCAGGACAGCAGGGGGTGGGGAGGCTGGGGAGGGAAAACACTGGGAGAAATGACTGACGTAGGCAATGGGGGAATGGAGACTGCAAACTACCATGGCATGTGGGTACCTATGCAACAACCCTGCAGGATGTGCACATGTACCCCAGAGCTTAAAGTACAATAAAAAAAAAAGTCTTATGACCACATGAGTAAACAAGCTATTTAGATAAACTCTTCTACATTCCCTTGTTATTTGCTTTTCTGCTATTAACTCAAGGTAAAGAGGATTAGGCGGCCTTCGGCCAGACTTTTTACTGAAACTATGTAAACCCCCTGGCCTTCTGAGAAGGTTTGTGACTATTTCCTATAACTATCTTTATAATTTCTCTTACAACTCTTCCCACCAGCCTGATTGAACCCCTACAACCTCTTAGCTTGGCAAGGTATTGCCAAGGCTGGGGAAAAACAGCCATTTATGTAAATTTCTGGTAAGCATAATGTACCTCCTCCCTGGAGGGCAATTAGACTGTTGTCTGTTGAAATTAAAAATATGAATCTCTTCCTGGAAAGGGAATTGTTGGAGGAATTTATCCTTCAGATACCCTCTGTGTGTATAATGATAGCAGGACCAGGATGTTCTTTAAAAGCAGTTCCCAGCCAGTTTGTTACAAAAGTCACAAATTATTCAGTAAGATGATAATGGTTTTATGTTTTTTAAAATGACAAATTGTAGCCTGTTAATCATTGTTAAAACTATTTGAATGCTATTTGCATGGCTTTCTCTGTGAACTTCAGTAATTATTTTGGACCGTTCATGTTTGTAGAACTTGCTGCCAGACAATGCTTCCTTGTGGTTGAGTGGCTGCACTACATGGCATATGTATCAGTTTCCTGGGGCCACCATGACCAAATACCAAATACAGGTGGCTAAAAGCAGCAGCGGTTCAATCGCTCATAGTTCTGGAAGCCAGAGGTCCAAGATCGAAATGCTGTCAAGACCATGCTCTCTCCTAAAGTGCTCACAAAGAATCCTTTCCCTGCCTCTTCCACTTGTTGGTGGTTGCCAACAATCTTTGGCATTCTTTGGTTTGGGGCAGATCCATACCAATGTCTGCCTTTGTTTTCATATGGCTGCTGTCTCTGTTGGGCATCTGTGTATGTCTTCTCCTCTCCTCTTCCTTTTTTTTTTGTCTGAGACAGAGTCTCACTCTGTCGCCCAGGCTGGAGTGCAGTGGCATGATCTTGGCTCACTGCAACCTCTGTCTCCTAGGTTCAAGCGATTCTCATGCCTCAGCATCCTGAGTAGCCAGGATTACAGGTGCCTGCCAGTATGCCTGGCTAATTTGTGTATTTGTAATTGAGATGGGGTTTCACCATATTGGCCAGGCTGGTCTCGAACTCCTGACCTCAAGTAATCCACCCACCTTGGCCTCCCAAAGTCCTGGGATGACAGGTGTGAACCCAACCCTTCTCCTCTTCTTATAAGGATATTAGTCTTCCAGAATAATCTTAACTAATTACATCTGTAAAGACCCTATTACCAAAAGGTCACATTCTGAGGTGGCAGGTGGACATGTATTTTGAGGGGACACTACAGAGTTAACCCACTACAGAATCTTTCTTTAATATTTCTATTGATCCTTTTCATTGATCTGGTATGTTACTAAGCCTGATTTTTTTTTTCTTTTTTGAGACAGTGTCTTGCTCTGTTGCCCAGGCTGGAATGAAGTGGCATGATAATGGCTCACTGTAGCCTTGATTTTTCAGGCTCAGGTGATCTTTCCACCTCAGCCTCATGAGTAGCTGGGACTACAGGTGTGTGCTCCCATGCCTGGATAATTTATTTATAGATATATATTTTAAGAGGCAGTGTCTTACTTCGTTGCCCAAGCTGGTCTTGAACCCCTGGGCTCAAGCAATCCTTCTCCCTTGGCCTCCTAAAGTGCTGGAATTACAGGTATGAGCCATTGCATCTGAACAGCCTGAATTGTTTATCAGTGCACCCTCACACCTGGCTAATTTTTGTATACATATGTATATATTTTCAGTGGAGATGGGGTTTCACCATGTTGGCCAGACTGGTCTCAAACTCCTAACCTCAGGTAATCTGCCTGCTTTGTCCTCTGAAATTGCTGGGATTACAGGCATGAGCCACTGCTCTTGGCCTTTCATAAATTCTTGTCTGCATGTCTTAGGTTATTTGTGCTGCTATAACAAAATACATGAGACTGGGTAATTTATAAACAATAGAAATTTTTTCTTGGGGTTCTGGAGTCTAGAAAGTCCAAGGTCAAGGTTCTAGGAAATCTGGTGAGGGCCTGGCCTATGCTTCCAAGATGACACCTGTGGTTTTGCCCCCTAGAGGGGATGGATACTTTGTCTTCACATGGTGCAAGGGCAGAAAGGAGATAGGCATCTCCTTTATATATGTTTTATAAGGTCATTAATCCCATTTGTGAGGACAGATCCCTCATGACCCAATCACCTCCCTAAAAGCTCCACCTTCTAATACCATCGCCTTGGTGGTTAGGTTTCAACATATAAATTTTGGAAGGACACATAATTCAAGCTATAGCAGCATATATAAAATTTAGTTTTTTGGGGGTACAGTTTGCTCTTATGTTTATTTTTCTATCATCATAGAAGTTTGCTATGGTTTGAATATTTCTCCCCTCTGGAACTCATGTTGAAACTTAATCCCAAATGTAACAATATTTACAGGTGGAGCCTGTATGATGTGATTGGGTCATTAGTGCACTGATCTCACCAATGGATTAATATATCATGGATTAATGGGTTACCATGGGAATGGGTTAGTTATGATAAAAATGAGTCTGTTAGAGAAGCCAGTGTGTGTTCTCTTGTGTACTCCTTGCCATGTGACCCTGCACTACCTTGGAACTCTGCAGAGTCTCCATTAGCAAGAAGGCCCTTACCAGATGCAGCTGCTTGACCTCGACTTCCCAGCCTCCAGACTGTAAGAAATGAATTTATTTTCTTTACAAATTACCCAGTCTCAGGCATTCGGTTATAGCACAGATAAGGGACTAAGACAGCCATGTTTACTGTTATGTGGTATTGTGTGTCTCTAAAGAGACTGTAACTAAATTGTTAACTATTTCCTACCCTCCTTTCTTAGTGGCTTTATATTTTTTTGGTTTTTTTATTCTTTACTTTTTTTTTTGAGACAGGCTCCCTCTGTTGCCCAGGCAGGAATGCAGTGGCATGATCTCAGCTCACTGCAGCTTCAACCTTTTGGGTTCAAGCCTCCTGAGCAGTTGGGCCTACGGGTGTGCATCACCAAGCCTGGCTAAATTTTTGGTAGAGATGGGTCCTCTCTGTGTTGCTCAGGCTGGTCTCAAACTCCTGGGCTCAAGCAATCCTATCCATTACAGCCTCTCAAAGTGCTGAAATTACCGGCATGAACCACTATGCCTGGACTTTTAGTGGCTTTTTTTTTTTTTTTTTTTGAGATGGAGTCTCGCTTTTGTCTCCCAGGCTGGAGTGCAATGGCACCATCTCCGCTCACTGCAACCTCCGCCTCCTGAGTTCAAGCAATTCTCCTGCCTCAGCCTCCCGAGTAGCTGGGACTACAGGCACGCGCCACTATGCCTGGCTAATTTTTTGAATTTTTAGTAGAGGTGGGGTTTCACCATGTTGGCCAGGGTGGTCTTGATCTCTTGACCTCATGATCCGCCCACCTCGGCTTCCGAAAGTGCTGGGATTACAGGTGTGAGCCACCGTGCCTGGCCTTTTAGTGGCTTTTTAAAAACAGAAAGCTAATATTCATGGAGCTCTTGCTTAGAGTCAGGTGCTGCTCTCAACACTTTACACTGACCTATGTGTTCCACTGTAACAAGAGACTCACCTCCATATCATGAGCCAAGCAATGGGGGACCCCCTTGAAAGCAGACACTAAAATGTCTTGGTAGCTATAGTAATTTTCTTTTTCCTTCATTGTTGCCTTGTTGCTTTCAGTCCACCCTGTTATCCAGGTTCAAAAGAAGATCCTGTCACACTCATTTTCTGGGGACATCACACTTTCTGGGAAAGAATCTTTGTGCTATTGTCAAACAACAGTCATTCTCTGTTGTTCACCAACCCTTGTTCTTTGAACATTTTCTTCTTTAAAAAATAGTTTTATTGAGATATAATGTGAATTAAATCCCATTTAAAGTATACAGTTCAATGGTTCGTAGTATGTTTGCAAAATTGTGCAACCATTACTGCTATTTTGGGACATTTTTATCATCCTTAAAATAAGCCCCATAGCCATTAGCAGTCACTCCCCATTTCCTTCCATGCCCTCATCCCCAGGCAGCCACTAACCTGCTTTCCATCTATATAGATTTACCCATTCTGGACATTTCAGATAAATAAAATAATAAGATGTGGCCCTTTGTGACTGACTTTCACATAGTGTTTTTCTTCTTCTTTTTTTGAGACTGGGTCTTGCTCTGTTGCCCAGGCTGGAGCACAGTGGTGCGATCATAGCTTACTGCAGTCTTGACCTCCCTGAGCTCAAGTGATTTTTCTACCTCAGTATCCTGAGTAGGTGGGACTACAGGTGTGCACTAGCATGCCTTGCTCACTTTTTGTATTTTTTTCTAGAGACGAGGTTGCACCATGTTGTCCAGGCTGGTCTCGAACTCCTGGGCTCAATTGGTCTGCCCACTTCAGCCTCCTGAAGTCCTGGGATTACAGATATGAGCTACCACATCCAGCCTCTCTTAGTATGTCTCAAGTTTCATCTATGTTGTAGCATCTTACTGGCTTTTAAAGTTAACATTTAGTGAGTTTGATTCTTGATGAGATTTATAATGCATTTCTAGTTCATAGAAATATTCCTAAAAATATTAATTGAACATAAAGTTGATACAATAAAGGTGTAAGACTTTGTGGCTTTAGGAATCAGTTTTTTTCACAGTTGATTCTACATGAATATAATATTTTGTCACTTTTTCAGAATTTTAAGTAAAACTAATATTTCAATATTGTATTTTGCTCATCTATGCTTAATCTAAAAAAGTTGAGTTGGTTTAAAATATTCCTAAGAAGTGGCAGATGTAAGATTGATTAATTGATTAACTGAGACAAGGTCTCACCCTGTCGCCCAGGCTGGAGTGCAGTGGCAAGATCACGGCTCACTGTAGCCTCAACCTCCTGGCCCCTTCCAACTCTCTGGGACTATAGGCATGCACCACAACACTCGGTTGGTGTTTTGTATTTTCTGTAGAGATGGGGTTTTGGCATGTTGCCCAGGCTGGTTTCGAGCTCTTGGCCTCAAGTGATCTGCCAACCTCAGCCTCCCAAAGTGCTGGGATTACAGGCGTGAGCCACTGTGCCTGGCCAAGATTTACTTTTTGAAATATCAAATTTACAACGCTGTGAAGTCTTTAGTCTCTTAAACTCCTTATACCTAAATGTAACTTTAGGTATAAGTTTATTATACCTAATAAATTTAAAACGCTCTTAAATTCCTTATACCTAAATGTAACTTTTTTTTTTTTTTTTTTTTAGATGGAGTCTCACTCTGTCACCCAGGCTGGAGTGCAGTGGTGTCATCTCTGCTCACTGCAACCTCCACCTCCTGGATTCAAGTGATTCTTGTGCCTCAGCCTCTGGAGTAGCTGGGACTATAGGCGCCGGCCACCACCCCAGGCTAATTTTTGTATTTTTAGTAGAAATGGGGTTTCCTATTTTGGCCAGGTTGGTCTTGAACCCCTGACCTCAGGTGATCCGCCAGCCTCAGCCTCCCAAAATGCTGGGATTACAGGCGTGAGCTGCCATGCCCTGCTAAATATAACTTTTAAAGTTAAGTCTGGGTGTTAGTAACTTATTGCTACATAACTTTATTGCTACATAACTTTTATTAACTGTAACTTTTTTAACTTATTAACTTTAAATTTTAAAGTTATTAATTAACTTTAAAATATAACTTTTAAAGTTAAGTATGTGTGTTAGTAACTTATTGCTACATAACAAGTTACTTCAGTGGCTTAAAACATTTATTTTCGCCCGGCGCAGTGGCTCATGCCTGTAATCCCAGCACTTTGGGAGGCTGAGGAGGGTGGATCGCGAGGTCAAGAGATCGAGACCGTCCTGGCCAATATGGTGAAACCCTGTCTCTACTGAAAATACAAAAATTAGCCGGGCGTTTGGCACACGCCTGTAGTCCCAGCTACTCCGGAGGCTGAGGCGGAAGAATCGCTTGAACCCGGAAGGCGGAGGTTGCAGTGAGCCGAGACTGCGTCACTGTGCTCCACCCTGGTGGCAGAGCAAGACTCTGTATGAAAAAACAAAAACGAAAACCAAAAACAAAAAAACCATTTATTTTCTTAGTTTCTGTAGATCAGGAATGAGAGTAGCTTAGCTGGGTAGTTCCGCCTTGGGGCCTCTCATGAGCCATCTTGCTGTCAGCTGGGGCTGCGGTCATCTGCAGGCAGAAAGCCCGTGGCTGGAGGCGTCAGCTCTTAGCCAAGAGGGCCTCTCTTTGGGTGGCCTCAAGACATTGCAGCTGGCTTCTCCCAGAGTGAGTGACCCAAGAGAGTGAGAAAGATGAAAGCCAGAGTGTCTTTTATGACCTAATTACTTCTACCATTCCTTCTCCATGTCTGCTGGTCACACAGACCAAGTCTGATCCAGTGTGGGAAGGACCTATACAGGGTTTGAAGAACAGAAGGCAGGGATCATGGGACTTCTTGGAGGATGGTCACCACAAGCTGGGCAGTCATCTGACTCCCTAGACTGGCAGTCAAAAAATCACTTACTTTGCCCAGTAGGTAATACAGTAAAGATTAGGGAGGTGGAGTGTGGTGGCTCACTCCTGTAATCCCAGCACTTTGTGAGGCTGAGGGAGGAGGATGAGGCCAGGAGTTTGAGACCACCCTGGGCATCATAGCGAGACCCCATCTTCACAAAACATTTAAAAAATTAGCCAGGTGTGGTGGTGTGCTCCTGTAGTCCTAGCTACTCAGGAGTCTGAGGCAGGAGAATCCCTTGAGCCCAGGAGTCTGAGGCTGCAAGTGAGCTATCAGCACACTACTGTGTTTTATCCTGGGTGACAGAGTGAGAGTCTGTCTCTAAAAACTTTTTTTGATGAAAAAAAATATTGCCAAGTGTGGTGGCTCGTGTCTGTAATCCCAACACTTTGGGAGGTTGAGGCAGGCAGACTGAGGTAGGATGATCACTTGAGCCTGGTAGTGGGGGTTGCAGTGAGCTAAGATCCTGTCATGCCACTGCACTCCAGCCTGGGCTATGGGAGTTAGATCATGTCTCGAAAAACAGAAACAAAAACAAAAAACAAGAAAGAAAATAAAAGAAAGAGGGAAAGAAAGAAAATAATGCATCATGGATCATGTGAAAATATCTCATATGCATGTACAGATACAAATGTGTATTGAAAAAGTGTGTGCTTCCAAAGCAAAACTTCCACTTTGGAAAAGTGAGTTTAGGAATTGTTTACTAGTAGCTACTAGTCAGTATTATTAATATAAATTGAATTCTAAAAAAAATTATAGTTACTATAATAATATCTACATGTACTTGAGGAATGGCTTGAGTGTTATTTTTATTTATTTATTTATTTTGAGATGGAGTTTTGCTCTTTCACCCAGGCTGGAGTGCAATGGTGCGATCTCAGCTCACTGCAACCTCTGCCTCCCAGGTTTAAGTGATTCTCCTGCCTCCTTCTCCTGAGTAGCTGGGACTACAGGCCCCTGTCACCGTGCCTGGCTAATTTTTGTATTTTTAGTAGAGACGGGGTTTCCCCATGTTGGCCAGGCTGGTCTTGAACTGTTAACCTCAAGTGATCTGTCTGCCTCGGCCTCCCAAAGTGCTAGGATTACAGGTGTGAGCCATCATGCCTGGCCCAAGTGTTATTTTTGAACTAAAACTGTTGTTCAACAAGTTAGTCACGCTGTGGCTGTTGAGCACTTAAAGTTACTGTTACCAGCCTGAATGAGATGTTGCCATCAACATAAACTTTCAAAGACAGTACAGGGTATTGTAAGTACCTCACTAATATTTTTCATACTCATCACACTGCAAAATACATCATTTTCCAATGATATTTTGTGTTGGGTGAAATAAAATGTTAAAATGTTAGTTTCATATGTTTCTTTTTTACTTTCATGTGCTACTACAAAATTTGAAATGACATGTGATTGGATTTGTATCTGAAATTCTGTTTCTTTTGGTTAGTGATTACTTCAAATGGAAAAGTTTGACTGGACTCAGAATTCATTTACAATATCACCAGACAATATCAATTTGTGAATGAAAAAAGCTATTAGATTTAAAGACTAGGCTATTCCTTTGAACGATGAATTAAATAGATTATCTGAAATCTGGTTAATGGCAAGAACAGAAAATGTTTAAAAAATAGGGATAAACAGTCTCCTGTTTGTTCCCATCTAATTCAGCAAACACATTTTCTAATCAATGATAACTCTAAAAAAAAAATTGAAGTGATCATCTTTAAAAAGTTATCTTGATCAGGAATTGCATCTAGAGAGTCTTCATTATTCATGAACTTCATTTTGTGAATTTGACTACTCACTAAAATTTACTTGTAACTCCAAAATCAGTGCTCAGGGCACATTTGCAGCTGTTTGCAGAGATTCAGAGTGGCAAAAATTTTTATCACCTAACATGCACGTTCTCAGCTGAAGTCAAACAAGGTGATGCCCTGCCCTCTTGTTTTGCTCTCATATTGTAAATCAGTGTCTTTTTTGTGGTTTTAGTGACACTTCCACATTTTTGTGCCTTTTGGTGTTGCTTTTTTTTTTTTTTTTTTTTTTAAGATGGAGTCTTGCTCTGTCACCCAGGCTGGACAGCTCACTGCAACCTCTGCACCCTGGGATTCAAGCAATTTTCCTGCCTGAGCTTCCCTAGTAGCTGGGATTACAGGCGCAGACCACCACACCCAGTTAATTTTTGTAGTTTTAGTAGAGAAGGGGTTTCACCATGTTGGCCAGGCTGGTCTTGAACTCTTAACCTCAAGTGATCTGTCTGCCTCGGCCTCCCAAAGTGCTGGAATTACGAGCGTGAGCCACTGCTCCTGTTCAAAATTGTTCCATGCAGAATGCTGAAGTGCTGTCCAGCATTCCTTGGCACAGGAAGGCTGGGACAGGCCTTCAATAGGCTTTGACCCAGGCGTGAGTTGCAGTGCTGTGGGCTGCAAGCTCAGTGTGAATAAGTTAACAATACAGTCCATCCAGAAAGAGGAAGAGGAAGACTGCCAATCTGTGATGAAGCTATGGAGAAGTGGCTATATTTGTGGATTCCTGAGACAATGACCCACTTAACCAATTAACCACAGCAGACAGCACTGTGAAGTTGAAAGCCCAAGAAACTTCCAGTCACACAATACAAGATCATTGTTAAACCCTTCTCAGCTAGTGCTGGTCAGCAAGCATGTTTCAGAAGGAGACATGGAGTAAAAACCATCAAGTTGCAGGTGAGACATGTTCTGCAGATCAGGAGACTAGAAGAGTTTTTAAAATACCTGCTGAGTGTTATACAGGAAAAGAGTCCTGCGGAAGAACAGGTTTTCAATGCTAATGAAACTGGTTTGTTTTGCATGGAAGTTGGCAAATGAACCTATATCGCAGGTGGCATTTCAGATTACAAAAATGTGGCCAGAGGCTCATAGGAACTTAACTCTGTGTTTCCACTAGGAACGATAATTTAGTATTAACAAATTCAGTGTTTTCAGTGACTTTATAGAACATAACTGTGGTGAATAATGAGAATCAACTATTTCAGGCATAAAGCTTGATGTTTAAAATATTAAATCTTATAAAGCCTGATATTATTTGAAAAATGAAAAAAATCAACTTTCTCAAAAAAATTAGACTTAGAAGTTTTGTATAGGGCAGATGTGGTAGCTCATACCTGTAATCCCAACACTTTGGGAGGTTGAATCAGGAGGATTGCTTGAAACCAGGAGTTTGAGACCAGCCTGGGCAATAGAGATTCTGACTCTAAAAAAGTATAATAAAATTAGATAGGTGTGGTGGTACACACCTGTAGTCCTAGCTACTTGAGAGGCTGAGATGAGAGGATCCTTTGAGCCCTAGAAGTTGAGGTTGCAATGACCTAGGATCATGCCACTGTACTCCAGCCTGGGTGACAGAATGGGACCCTGTCTCAGTTAAGAGTCTCATATAAATTCAATATTAATATCTTCTCCTGTGTGTATGTGTTTGTGTGTTGAATAACTGTATGTTGGGTGTGGTGGCTTACACCTGTAATCCTAGCAATTTGGGAGGCTGAGGCAGGTGGATTGCTTGAGTTTAGGAGTTCGAGACCAGCCCTGGGTAAAATGGTGAAATCCTGTCTCTACAAAAATTAGCCAAGTGTGGTAGCGCATGCCTGTGGTCCCAGCTACTTGGGAGGCTGAGGTGGGATGATAGCTTGAGCCCAGGAGGTGGAGGTTACAGGGAGCTGAGATCATGTCACTGCACTCCAGCCTAGGTGACAGAGAGACAGCCTGTCTCAAAAAACTAACAAAACTATATCATATAAAGAATATGGGCCAGGCATGGTGGCTCATGCTTGTAATCCCAGCACTTTAGAAGGGTGTAATCCCATCCTTCCCACCGATATGGGAGGATTGCTTGAGCCCAAGAGTTCCAGACCAGCCTGGGTAACATATAAGACCTCATCTCTACTCAAAATAAAAAATTAGCCAGGTGTGGTGGTACACACCTGTGGTCCCAGCTACTTGGGAGGCTGAAGCTGCAGTGAGATGTGATCATGCCACTGCATTCCAGCCTGGGGAATAGAATGAGACCCTGTCTTATTAAAAAAAAAAAAAAAAAAGAAAGAAAGAAAAGAAAAAGAAAATATGTTATTAGTAACTTTTTCTATCAAGGTCAAATGACCTCAGTCCTTTCAATTCACTTCGGTGTCTTATATAAATAATAACATATTTGTGTGTGCTATGAGATGAGACTAATTGGGAAGTATGACATTACAGACTTATTTGTAATTTATTTATGTAAGTCTCAAATAGCCCCGTGACCATCCTTAATAGAGTGATTAAATACTCACATGATGAGATGCTACGCAGCAAGTAAAAAGAATGAGGCGGCTCTAAATATGGTAAAAGGGAAGAGGCTTCAAAATGTATTAAGTGAGGAGAGGAGGTGGGGCACAGTGGCTCATGCCTCTAATTTTAGAACTTTGGGAGCCTGAGGTGGGAGGATTGCTTAAGGCAAGGAGTTCAAGACCAGCCTTGGCAATATAGACTCCATCTCTACAAAAAAAATTTAAAATTTACTGAGTGTGGTGGTGTGCATCTGTGGTCCCAGCTACTCCCGGGGTTGAGTCAGGAGGGTTGTTTGAGCCCAGAAGTTTGAGGCTGCTGTAAGCTCTGATTGTACCACTGCACTCAGTCTGGGCAACAAAGCAAGACCTTACCTGAAAAAAAAGAAAAAAGGCACTGGGTGCGGTGGCTCACACCTGTAATCCCAGCACTTTGGGAGGCTGAGGTGGGTGGATCACTTGAAGTCAGGAGTTCAAGACCAGCCTGGCCAATGTGGCAAAACCTCGTCTCTGCTAAAAATACAAAAAAACAGCCAGGTGTAGTGCGATGCAGCTGTAATCCCAGCTACTTGGGAGGCGGAGGCAGGAGAATCGCTTGAACCTGGGAGGTGGAGGGTGCAGTGAGCCAAGATCGTGTCACTGCACTGCAGCCTGGGTGGCAGATCGAGTCTCCATTTCAAGAAAAAGAAAGAAAGAAAGAAAAGGGTACTAGTGTGTCTCTTAGTTTTCTATTGTTGCTGTAGCAAATGATCACAAGTTTAGGGGCTTGAGACACAAGCTTACTACCTTCTGATTCTGGGGTAGGAAGTCTGACCAGGCCTCACCGGCCTAAGATGGAGGGGCCAGAAGGGCTGCATGCCTTTCCAGAGGGCCAAAGGTCTTTGCCACCTGCATTACTTGGCTTCCTTCATCTTCAGTACCAGCAACTTTGCGTTTCTCTAACCTCAAAGTCACATCTTCTGACTGCATTCTGGGAAGGTTCTCAGCTGTAAGGATTTGTGTGATTACATCAGGCCCACCTGGATAATCTGGGCTAATCTGCCATCTCAAGGCCTTTAACTTCAATCAGCTCTCCAATTTAATATGCTCTATTGTCATATCACATATTTACTGATCCCAGGATCAGGACATAGACATCTTGGTGAGGAGGCTTTATTCTGCCTACTGTGGTGGCTGTTATTTGTATCAAAATATTTCCTTTTTAGACTGTCTCTGGAAGGGGACATAGGAAATGGGTAATGACAGTTGCTTCTGGGGAGGACTGGGTAGCTGGGGCATATGGAGGCTGACTTCCCACTGTGTATAGCTTTCATTCATTTGGGTTTTTAATCAGTGTGTGTATATTTACTTGAAAAAGTAAAGAACTGGTTGGGCACAGTGGTTCACACTTGTAATCCTAGCTCTTTGGGAGGCTGAGGCTGGTGAGTCACTTGAGGCTGGGAGTTCAAGATCAGCCTGGTCAACATGGCAAAACTCTGTCTCTACAAAAAGTTGGCCAGGTGTGGTGGTGCATGCCTGTAACACCTGCTACTTGGGAGGCTGAGGCAGGAGAATTGCTTGAACCTGGGAGGTGGCAGTTGCAGTGAGCCAAGATAGCACCATTGCACGCCAGTCTGAAGGGAGACTCCATTTCAAAAAAAAAAAAAAAAAAAAAAGAAAAAGAAAAAGTGAAGAAAGTTTAGAGGTCTTAAGCTACATGGTGGTTCATTGGTGGGGTATGTTTGCTTTTTTTTTTTTTTTTGAGACAGAGTCTCACTCTGTCACCAGGCGCCAGGCTGGAGTGCAGTGGCATGACCTCAGCTCACTGCAACCTCCGCCTCCTGGGTTCAAGCTATTTTCCTGCCTCAGCCTCCCGAGTAGTTGGGATTACAGGCATGTGCCACTATGCCCTGCTCATTTTTGTATTTTTAGCAGAGACGGGGTTTCACCATGTTGTCCAGGCTGGTCTGGAACTCCTGACCTCAGGTTATCTGCCTGCCTCGGCCTCCCAAAGTGCTGGGATTATAGGCGTGAGCCACCATGTCCGGCTGCCAGTGGGTTTTTAAGGTGCTTAGTACTGTATTCAAGATACCCAAGAATGCTACAGTAAGTAGCTAGTCGGGCTTGAGCAGGGCAGGAGGCAGCTCCCCCAACCACCAGAAATGTCAGGCGACCACTAAGTGACAGTCTGGCAATTGTCATGCTGCCTGTCTAAAATGATAATTGGTAGCAGTTGGCACCAGGGAGTGGAAGTTTTCCAATAGAAACAACTAAAATAGGTCATCAGCAGTTGCACTGCAGGCTGGGCAACAAGAGCAAAACTCTGACACACACACCCCACACACACCCCAAAACAAAACACGAAACAAATAAACCCAAACAGCCTCTACTGCCAACCACCATGACCATCACTAGATGGCGCCCTTTCGTTCTTTCTGGTGCGGCTGGTCACAGGGCTTTCTCCTTGCCTGTGCCATTCATGTTGACCCCAGTAAGGATGGGTGATAGGCAGGCTTCGCTGATTTCTGTAACATGTGAGGCTTTTTCCTCCTCTGTAAAATGAGAGTTATAATAGTACTGCCTCAGTCTCCCAAGTAGCTGGGATTACAAGTGCACAATTATTATAACTAAACGAAAGTGTACATAAACATCTCTAAAAAGTGTATACCTAGTAAGTAACCCTTGACTAATGTTAACTACGGACATTAATGCCTACCTCCCTGGTTAGAAAGTTTCCCCAGGCCTCTCTTGTTCCTATTAAAGGGGAACTCGACCCAACCTAGGAGGACACTTTCATAATACTATCTTAATATTGTCCCAACCTATCAGTCCTTAGATGCCACAAACATTTGTTTCAGGCAAGAAATAACTGCATTTTGTCTATTTAGCGTTGTAGGCAATATTTAAATTCTAGATCTAGATTCTGATTTTTTCAAATAGGATCAACTCCAAAAAAACCAAGTTTGTACCAAATGAAGTTAAGTTACATGATAAATCTATGGCTCTGGTAAACAGATCTTAAAGCGATTGTCTTAGAATTATGATGGGATTAGTAAACTTTTTTTTTTTTTTTTTTTGAGATAGAGTTTCACTCTTGTTGCCCAGGCTGGAGTGCCATGGCACCATCTCGGCTCACTGTGGCCTCTGCTTCACCGGTTCAGGCGATTCTCCTGCCTCAGCCTCCTGAGTAGCGGGGATTACAGGGGCCCCCCCACCATGCTCAGCTATTTTTTTTGTATTTTTAGTAGAGATGGGGTGTCACCATGTTGGCCAGGTTGGTCTCAAGTTCCTGACCTCAAGTGATTCACCTGCCTTGGCCTCCCAAAGTGCTGGGATTATAGACATGAGCCACTGTACCCAGTCAGTAAATCCATTTTTGATGGAACGCAGGCTAGCATCACATTAGAAAGGCTACCCCACTCTGTCCTATGGGACATTTGTCAGTGTAGGGCTTTGGTCGTCACTGATCCTTATACAAGGATGTCTTTTCTGTTCTGTTCTCTTCTCCTTTCTTCTTCTTTCTCTCTTTCTTTTTCGTTCCCTCCCTCCCTCCCTTCTTTCCTTCTTCCCTTCCCCTCCCTTCCCTTCCTCTTTCTCTTTCTTTCTCTCTCTCTTTTTCAGAGCTGAATGATTCAAAGCAATATGCCTCTTTCATCATCCAATTTACCATTACTGGCAGGGAATCCCTACAGGTCTGCAGCAACCTCAATTCTTGTCTCCTTAGAAGAATTTGACTGAGCGGCATAAGGCAGAAGAAGAGGCCAAGGCAAGTATCAGAGCAGGAGTGAGAGATTATTAAAAAGCTTTAGAATAGGAATGAAAGAAAGAAAAGTACACTTGGAAGAGGCCCAAGTGGGCAGCCTGAGGGACAAGTGCCTCGTTTGACCTTGACTTAAGGTTTTATACGCTGGCATGCTTCCAACATCTTGTGCATCTTTCCCTTCATTCTCCCCTTAGGGTGAGCCGCGCGCATGCGCAGTGGCCTGCGAGGCTTGGGAGGTGAGCATGCGCAATGTGTTTAGGCGTTGTACGCATGCTCACTCGAGGTAGGCGTTCTCTTTTCTTGTGGAATGCAGCTGGAAGGTCATATGCCCGTTAAACTCTGCTATTTTGCCTCTTAATGCACATTAAGTCCACTCACCCAATTCCCGAGATCTTATCAGGAAGCTGCCAACCACTAGTTTCAGGTGTTTTTAATCCATTGGGAAACTGTCTTTCCCTGGTGCCGGCTGCGTGACAACTTCACCTGACATTCCTGGTGGGGTGTGGGGGCCTTCTCCTGCCCTTGTTCACATCTATTACCCCTGTAACAGTACGTGGTACAGATTCCAGCTAAATATGTGGTCTAGTAAAAAGGCTATGCCCTTGTGAAAAAAAAAAAGCCATTTTTTTCTTCAGTTTCAGGGTTGAAGGAGCCCCAGTGTTTTAAAATGCACTCCAGGAGAGTGCATGTTACTGCCTTGTGAAGAGGGTGCCTGCTTCTGCTTCGCCTTTGGCCTAATTGTACGTTTCCTGAGGCCTCCCGCAGCCATGCAGAACTGTGAGTCCATTAAACTTCCTTTCTTTATAAATCACTCAGTTTTGGTTATTTACTTACAGCAGCATGAGAATTGACTCATACAGCCTGTAACTGCTCCACAAAGGGCTATGAAGTGGAGAATTTGTCCCTCTCAGCACTCCAGCTTCTACCATACACACCCTGTGGGCTCAGGCAATCTTACTGTTTCTCATGTAGTGTGTCTAATTAACATTGCTGGAAGGGCACATTTCATGCCTTCTGCTTTTTTTTTTTTTTTTTTAAAGATGGAGTTTTGCTCTTGTTGCCCAGGCTGGAGTGCAATGGTGTGATCTCAGCTCACCACATCCTCCGCCTCCCAGGTTCAAGTGGTTCTCCTGCCTCAGCCTCCTGAGTAGTTGGGATTACAGGCATGTGCCACCACGCCTGGCTAATTTTGTATTTTTAGTAGAGATGGAGTTTCTCTATGTTGGTCAGACTGGTCTCAAACTCCCGACCTCAGGTGATCTGCCCGTGTTGGGCTCCCAAAGTGCTGGGATTACAGGTGTGAGCCACTGCGTCCGGCCGCCTTCTGCTTTATGACGCTAGGTAGGGGATAGATTCCCCAGTCAGAAACAATAACTATTTAAAAAGTCATTTAGGTAAAGGAGATACAACTACTTTACATTGTAAACCAAAAAGTATCTGAGACAGGTCTCTATCAATTTAGAGATTTATTTTGTCAGGGTTGAGGTCATGCCCAGGAAAAAGGAACACAAAACCACAAGAGCATCTGTGATCCATGATTTTTCCAAAAAAGGTTTGAAACCTTCAATATTTAAAGGGGAGGTCAGGAGCGGCAGCTCATGCCTGTTGTCCTAGCACTTTGGGAGGCTGAGGTAGGCGATCCCTTGAAGTCAGGAGTTGGAGACCAGCCTGGCCAACATGGCGAAACCCTGTCGCTACTAAAAATACAAAAATCAGTTGGGCGTGGTGGTGCATGCCTATAATCCTAGCTACCTGGGAGGCCGAGGCACAAGAATTGCTTGAACCTGGGAGGCGGAGGTTGCAGTGAGCCAAGATTGCATTACTGCACTCCAACCTGGGTGACAGAACGAGACTCCACTTCAAAAAAAGAAAAAATAAATAAAGGGGAAAGAGCAGGCAGGCAGTAGGGGAAAGAAGAAAAAAAGTGAGGAGGGGGTGTGAAAAAGGCAAGTGGTTACATTCCTTTGCGGTTTGAATCAACATTCTTTGAATCCACATGTTACATGTTGGTAAATAGTCAATTATGTATTCATCTCACTGCTCAGTGAATCTGCATTAATATGCATTTGTCTCAGGTAGGTGGAGGGATGACTTCTGGTCCTGTCTTTGTCCCCTACTTGCAGAGATAAGCGGTTAACTTGCATTGTCAGGGAGAAATTCAACAGAACTGCTTTAGGGTAAAGATCTTAGGGCCTGTAAGGAATTTCCTTGTGGGCAAATTGTGACAGAGCACCCCTGGGGAGGGATGCGGGCCTTTATCTTTGTAGGAACAAAAATAGGAGGCAGTTTTGTGCGACTCAGGTCCCAAGCTTGACATTTTCCTTTGGCTTAGTGAGTTTGGCGTCCCAAGATTTTATTTTCCTTTCATGAACATAAAACCTGTTGAAACATTCCACCTTTCATAATTCTATCACCCCTTGCATTTTCATGTTCCGGTCTCAGGCACCTTTTCTTGTCCTACTGCAGATCGTTTTACCCTCCCTGGTGAAAAAGGCTTTGAGTCCCCAGCAGGGGGCGCTGAACCAAGCACCCTGGCTCCTTTCATGAATCTCTTGATGAACATGGTCCCAGACAACCGTTGTTCAGCTTTCTCATTGTAATCTCTGCCCTCATTTTTTTTTTCTTTCATAAATCTCTCCAATCTAGAGTAAATACAGCAAACTGATTTGGGGCCCTTGGAGGACAAATGTTAGAGGACCTGCTGGGGCTTGCTTTGCTACTCCAACTTCCTTTTTTTTCCCTTAAAACCCTCATACAAACACCCAGCTTTCAATAGTCTTGTATTAAGACCTTTATTTTAGCACCAATTTCCATTTTATTCATTTCATTTCTTCTTTTTTTTAAAAAAAATTTGTATTATTTTGAGGTGGAGTTTTGCTTTGTCACCCAGGCTGGAGTGCTATCTCGGCTCACTGCAACCTCCACCTCCCAGGTTCAAGCAATTCTCCTGCCTCAGCCTCCTGAGTAGCTGGGATTACAGGTGCCCGCCACCATGCCCAGCTATTTTTTGTATTTTTAGTAGAGACAGTGTTTCACCATGTTGGTTAGGCTGGTCTCAAACTCCTGACCTCAGGTGTTCCATCTGCCTTGGACTCCCAAAGTGTTGGGATTACAGGGTGAGCCACTGCGCCCAGCCTTCATTTCATTTCTTAATAGCCATCTAAAGATTTCCACCCTGCTGTGATAGGTGCCATGATTCTCCCTTTCTTTTTTCTCTTAGTTTCACCCCATCAATTATTTTTAAGTTTTGCCTTACTTTATAAAAAAACATTTTAAAGTTCCCACCTTTTTGGGATGATTCCTTTGACTCCCCCTTCTGCCTTCACCATTTTTTTTTTTTTTGAGACAGAGTCTCACTCTGTTGCCCAGGCTGGCGTGCAGTGGTGCAATCTTGGCTCACTGCAACCTTTATATTCCGAGCTCAAGCAATTCTCCTGCCTCAGCCACCCGAGTAGCTGGGATTACAGGCGTGCACCACTGCACCCAGCTGATTTTTTGGATTTTTGATAGACATAGGGTTTCAGTCTGTTGGCCAGGCTGGTCTCAAACCCCTAACCACAAGCAATCTGCCTGCCTCGGCCTCCCAAAGTGCTGGGATTACAGGTGTGAGCCAGTACACTCCCGGAAGCCTTCACCAATTTCTTGTTAATTAACCTAATGTGTTTACTAGCATCTGTAAGATCCATCTGGAGAAGCTGAGACAGCACATTTGATGAGACCTCCTGAACTGTCTTTTGGTTTTGCAGCGGTGTTACTGGAAAGGCTCCCGATCCAGACCCCAAGAGATGGTTCTTGGATCCCATGCAAGAAAGAATTCGGGGTGCATCTATAAAGTGAAGGTATGTTTATTAAGAAAGTGTGGGACTGTGTTGGAGGGACTCCCGGGGTTAGCTGGGGGCATTGTTTAGAGTGCAAGAATTTTCCAGTTTTCCGCTGCTGGCTTGGGCCCTTTGTTTAGTTTCCCAAGCCAGGTAGGGCCTTTTGTTTTTGAGTTTCTCACCACTGGCTTTTGGAGGTGGGGGCTTTGTAACTTAGGGTAATAAAACAAGTCGCCAGTCGGTAATGGGAGAACATGAATGGGGAGGGAATAACTCAAGGGTGAAAACTCCAGCTGTCCTGGCCTGGACGGTATCCTCTCTCCCATCCCCTTCCAAGAAAACTTGGGAGCTGTCCTGTCACTCTGCCTAATAAACTGCACTTTCACATACTCTGGGTTCACAAGTTCTATTTCAGCTATAAAACTCACTGAGCCTCTGGGACCCCTTTTCCCATTCTTCAGGGTTAGAAAGGCCAAAAACCTAAGTGCCAGCTGCAGTGGTAGTTTCTGGTGGCCTAGTGGTTAGAATTCCTGGTTTTCATCCAGTCGGACCAGGTTCAACTTCCAGTTATGGAAAGCAGCAAATCTGGGAGTATCATAAAGGGAAGGAATAAAGAATGACTGCTCCGTAGCAGCCATGAGGGCTGCTGGTTACCCATTTTTATGGTTATTTTTTGATTATATGCTAAACAAGGGGTGGGTTATTCATGCCTCCCTTTTTTTAGACCATATAGGATAACTTCCTGAAGTTGATTGGAATAAGATACCGCCAAAACTTTTTTATTTTCAATGATTTACTTAGTTCTAATAGTGACTTAATCCAAAAGCCTCTTTCAAGCCTAGGTGGGAATTTTCCAGGTTTTTACCATGTGAGCAAGAGATATTCTAGAGAGGGTGTAGAGGAGGCATCTTCATGATCCCTCAAAATTCACTCTTAGAAATAGACTTAATATAGCAAAAGATGACAAAAACCCTGTGGGGATGGGACCTTTTAAGACAAAACTCCCATAAGAGCCTAGTATTTTCAGAATAAAAAGTGTGCTGCTTAAAATATTACGTGTCTTGGACCCCCAGAAAATCAGATGAGGCCCCAAAAATTCACATTTTCTGGATGACAGAGACTAAGAGTACCCCATGTAGTCACAAAGTGAAGCTCTCAAGGACACAAAACCGGATGAGTGGGAAACTTCATCTGATTTTTGTTTCAGGAACCCACAGCAAGGTTTGTCTTAACAGACACTGGTCTGGTCAGAACTACAAAAGACTGACCAGGCTGCAGTGCTGTTTTGAACAGCAGGCTTACAGAAGCTTACAAGAGTTCTAGGCCCGTGTTCTACCCTATGGTACCCCACTTTATTGTTACTGAAACCCCAGAATTTTAGACTAGGTCCCACTGCTCACCACACAGAGAGTCACTCATTGAGACCACCAATATTGCTAGGCTTTAAATGGGTGCTGCAGTAGGGAGATGGGAGATAGTCTCAAATCTGTCTCCTCACTGATTAAAGTTAAGCGTTTATACAGTAGACATCTAACAACGTGCAGGAAAACAGGAATTAGGAAGGGGTAGGAAAGAGATCTTGGTCAACAGACAGCAGGTGGTGGGTTAGGCAATCGTAAAGGGAGAGAGGTCTGGCACCTCATTATCCAGATGTGGTGATCCAATGAGTTTTAATTCTCTGATGCTATCCGGGAGACCTGATGGCTGGTTTCTTGAGAAAAGAACCCAGATAAGACAAATGTAACTTTCTCAAGTTTCAAGATAGAAAAGGTCAATTTCTATGTTTATTCAAAAGAAACTGTAAACATCTATGGGATGGTGAACTGTAAAGTTCTATGGGATAATTAGATCAGTTTCACTCTGACAGAAGGACACAGATAATAGAAGGAAAGTGGCAACATAAAAGGATATTAGAGGAAAAGGGATCAAATGATGTGAATATTCATGACGCAAAATACCAGAGTTACAGCAGAGTCATCACAAGGCAGGACTACTCACACAAGTCCTTTTTTCCCATAATCAGAACTTTGCAGATGAGGTTGGGCATGGTGGTTCCCACCTGCAATCTCAACACTTTGGGAGGCTGAGGCAGGAGAATCACTTGAGCCCAGGAGTTTGAGATCAGCCTTGGCAACACAGCAAAACTCTACAAAAATTACTAAAAATGTTAGCTGGGCATGGTGGTGCATGCCTGTAGCCCCAGCTACTTGGGGTGGGGGCTGAGGTGGAAGGATCACTTGACCCTGGGAGGTCAGGGCTGCAGTGAGCTGTTTGTGCCTCTGCACTCCAGCCTGGGTGATGAAGTGAGATCCTATCTAAAACTAAAACTAAAAAACAAAACAAAAAAAGAACCTTGGAAATGAGACAGTGATTACCATCCACCCAGCTGGAGTCCACAGAGAGCCTGGCTGGTGAGAAATTCTTAGTTCTTGGCTGGCAGATCAGGTTCCTGGGTTCTCTTCACTGTGGCTTACAGAAGAGAAGAATGGCTTTGTCCACCCTGCTTGCTGTGCCACACTGTGGGAGTCATAGGCCCCTGGCCCCCTAAAGGTTCACTGAAAAAAATCACTGGTGTGAAGCAGATCATTAATAGGAAAAGCATGCACATTTATTTAACATGTGTACAAGGGAGTCTTCAGAATGAAGACTTTAGCTAAACTTTTCTAGATCCAGACTAGAGAAAGTCTGGCAGGGCTACTTTAAAATATGTCAAAGATACATATTTTGGCCAGCCTGGGCAACACAGTGAAACCAATTTCTACCACAAATACAAAAAATTAGCCAGGCATGGTGGCACACACCTGTAGTCCAAACTACTGGGGAGGCTGATGTGGGAGAATCACCTGAGCCTGGGAAGTCAAGGCTGCAGTGAGCTGAGATTACTCCCCTGCACTCTAGCCTGGGAGAATATATATACATTGGGGGGCAGGGTGGTTAAAATATTGATTTTTCTTAACCAGCCAGTGTTCCTAGGGTTGAAACTTGATTTTCTTCAGCTGTAGGGGTTTTAGTCAACATGGCGGTGGGGGCAGGGGCAAGAATTGGTCAAATCTAACAGAAGATGGACTGAGACAAAACAAAACAAAACAAAACAAAAAACAGAAAAAGCAGTAGCAAAATTTACATATTGCTGGGATCTTTGAAGATAAAGAAGTTATAGTCAGCTGTCAATAAACCTTGACCCTCAGCTACGAAATCCCCAAGTGAAATCCCAAACCACCTCCTTACCTGGAGATGCAGCCTCAGCCAAAGACTGCTCTTTGTTGGCATGGAAGCAGCAAACTCCCATTCCTTACTGAGGTAAGCAAACTCCTTTCCTAGAGGAGTTCCCTAGCAAAATAAACCTTGAATCTCAAATCAAAAATTTCAGGAGATCAGGGAACCTCGGGAGAGAGGGCAAGCTTTTGAACCTTTGCAATTTGGACAGTCAGAGAGAATCTCTTACTGGCAGGAGAATTGCTGCAGGTCCCAGGAGCTAATCTTTTCTCCGTGATCCCTTTGTGGTTACCAAAATTACAACCAAAATGAGTGACTGAGGCACTAGGTCTCAAACCACCAAGGTTTATTGAACCAACTTGAGGGTGCATGGGGGAAAAACACGTCATAGAAGAGTCTGCAGCTGGTTTTCCCAAAGAGATTCTTAAAAGATTTAGTATTTATTACATTTTCCTTAAAAAAGGGGTGGGGACAGCAGTGAGGCAAATGATTACATACTTGTAAGACTTTAGTTAGTGCCCAGAAAATCTACATTTTACATAAGACAAGGTGAAGAGTTGGAGAAAAAGGGAATAGAAAAGGCCGAGTCTTAGGGAGGGGTGAACGAATGATTAGTCTCATCCTTGTTCTGTGCCTGGGAAGATGTGCTAGCAGTCTTCTGCAAAGACTGGTTTGTTTAGCCTTTATGGGAGAAAACCTAAGGACTGTTAGTGAGGGAGTCAGTATAATGAGGCATGTTCCATCTCCCATCTTAACATGGCTGTGAATTCAGCTTCCAAGATTTCTCTGGAGTTCCCTTGGCCAAGGGGGGATCCATGTAGTCAGTTAAGAGGCTTAGAATTGGGGAGAGATCCAAGATGGCCGATTAGCAGCAGCTCAGGATTGTAGATCCCAGTGAAAGCACAGAGAGCGAGTGGATGCCGCACTTTCAGACGAATTTTTGTTGCCCACAGACTGGGAGATTCCCAGTGGAGGAGCCCCACGGGTCGCCAGTGTGACTCTTTTGGCAGGTGCGGCTGTTTTGCCAGTGCCCCAGTGCGGCGCTTCTCAGTGCGGAGTATACGGGACCGGGTGCCCTTTTAGTTGGGCTCGGCTGGTCCCATCCCCACAAAAAAAACAGCAATTGGAAGCGCTGAGGACTGAGAGTTTCACAGCAAGCACAGCTGAACCCAGGAAGGCCCAGCTCTGTGGGTAAGCGGCGTCTGTCGAAGGA